>JAJIBD010016810.1:0-18104 GCA_021461705.1 Cryptotis parvus | reverse complement strand
ACCAAGGCAGATCTTTGGGTGTAGACAACCAGTCTCCTGTCTGCCACCTGTCAATTCATCCAGGCACTGCAGCCACACATGAAACACTTCCTAGTTTTGTTTAAATCATTCTGTTTTCTGAATTATACTCATAGCTATTTACTTATATATCATTCATTTGTTTTTATTTTTTTATTTTTTTTAATTTTTTTATTATACCACCGTGAAACATACAATTACAAAGGTGTTCATAATTGGTTCTTGGTAATACAGTATTCCAGCGCCCCATCCCTCAACCAGTGCCCCATTTCCACCACCAATGTACCCCTCCCCCTCCCACCCCCAGGCCGCCTTAATAGCAGGTGACCCCAGTTTCCTCTCTTTCTCTCTCTTTTTCTCTCTCTGTCTCTGCATCTCTCTCCCCTCTTACTTTTTATTCATCTCTGCGCTATTCACTATAGCTAGAATCTGGAAACAACCTAAATGCCCGAGAACAGAGGGACTGGCTAAAGAAACTGTGGTTCATCTACACTATGGAATACTATGTGGCTGTCAGAAAAGATAAAATTATGAAATTTACCTGCAAATGGATGGACATGGAGACTATCATGCTGAGTGAAATTAGTCAGAAGGAAAAGGACAGATATAGAATTACTGCATTCATTAATAGAATATAAATAGATACCAGTGTTTTACTAAATATGGGAAATGGTAATGGCAGACTAAAACTCACCACTGAACATTCATTTGTTTTTAAAGGTGGATCAGTTAGTCTACTTGATTTACTCTTGCTTTAACTGATAAGGTTTTTACTTTTGGACCACACTCTGAAGTGTTCGGGGCTTACTCCTGGCTTTGCACTCAGAAATCTCTCCTGGTAAGAATCAGGGGACGAATGGGGTGCTGGTGATGGAACTCAAGTCAGTCTCATGAAAATGTCATACTTGTTATACTATCTCCATGGCCTCAATAAAGACAGTTTATAAAAAACAGACAGTCATTCCCAAT
The DNA here is from genome assembly GCA_021461705.1 of Cryptotis parvus. Lineage (NCBI taxonomy): Eukaryota > Metazoa > Chordata > Mammalia > Eulipotyphla > Soricidae > Cryptotis > Cryptotis parvus. The sequence goes on along the minus strand of JAJIBD010016810.1, from coordinate 17,117 downwards.
CATTCACCTTTCTCAGGATAAAAGCTATACCTCAGCATATAAACTGTCTGTGAAACTAATTTCTTTTTCAATTCTTTAAAGTGTTCTACTTAAGTTTCCAAAGCAGTGTAATATGCAAGAGCCAGTGAAAGCCAAAACAAAAGTCATAAAGATTTTTGATTCCTTTCTTAACTTTTATTATTTTTTCCCTCTCTATTGTCTTCTAATTACTCTCAATTTTTCTTTATCCTCTCCTTGGGAGTTTAAAGTGCTATACTGAATTTACCAACTTTTATTTCTGTATCAGCCATATAAAAACTACAAATTAAGTGTGAAGCACTGCAAAATATTGAGTTAGAGAGAAACATTAATTCCATTGGAAGTCTACTACATTCGTACTAGACTTGTGATTTAATTTCAACTAAGTCTTCCTCGATGCTCAGCAAAGTCTCATCCTTTTTCTTATCTCATGTAGACTTCATATTACATTACCCACAGCTGTGGTTCCACGTCTCTCCACTATCTTGCTGACGCCCGTGGAGGAGACATTCTTGCGTATTTAGATGAAAGCTGCCCAGAGCAAGTTCCATCTTCTCCCTTAATTCATAATCTCCCTCTTCTTTCATTCATCTCAGTCTTCTTGACTAAAAGCAGAAGTTCCTCTTCCATCCAAACACTAATCTCTCCATCTGTAACTAGGAGTATCTTCACTCCTGCCTCTTCCAGACTATTGATTATTCTTTTTTCCAGCATTTTTTGTACGCTTTTCTAATTCTATAAAAGCATACAAATGTTTCAGGATGGGTAAGTATATTTTGTCTTAGTTTTCTGTTTGTTTAGCGCTCTGACTCTCCATTTTGTTTTTCTATTAAACAAATGGTATTTCTCCAGTTTGCTTGCTTTGTGTACTTATATTCTGCTAATGACATCTATACATATGAAAATGTACTATTGAAATTATAGAGCATTTTAAAACATGGAACTTCACTCAGAAATAAACAAACAACTACCTATGTAGAAGACATTCTGAGACAAAAAATTGATCTGTTGTCCAACTTCCAAGCCAATACAACCCACCTAGATTCTATATAGCAAACAATAGTAACATAGAGTTGAGCATGTATTAGCAGTACCATCATTCTCAGATTTGACCCAGTTCCATTCTACTGTTGCCTAGCTTTTAACTGCTATGCTGTTGTCTCTCATTCTAAGATTGCTACCTACCCTATGGATTGAATGTTTTTTTTGCTTGACTCTGACTAACTTTAAAATATCTCTTTGGGAATTAATTGGAACAAGCAAACACTTGATCACTTGATATCTTCTTGTTCATGGATTTCCTCGAGAAGGGACCAGTAACATTTCCATTTGATCCTATCACATTCCAGTGTAGCCCAATGGCACTGGTTGCATCAGGAATATAAAGAGCATCAAACCGTTCATTCAGGGTCTTGACAACAAAGTCTGACCATCTTGTAGGTGGGCGGCCACATGTTCTTTTGATATCCCATGGGATCCAGTCGGTAATGGCTCTAGTACAGCGGTCATCTCCAAATCGCATTACGTGTTCAGCCCATCTGATTTTTTGATGCCTTGGCAAACGAGACAGCATCCCTTACTCTGGAACAGTGACAGAGGTCGGAACTCTAGAATCCTTCTTTCACTTGAGTGAGGCGTGATATTCTAAGCATAGGTCTTTCGAATCCTCTTTGGGAGACACCGAATAGCGTTCTTACCCTGCTTTCATAGGGCCCATGTCTCTGAGATGTATGTTAATGCAGGGAGAATGGTGGAGTCGAACAGACAGATAGGGCGATAGTTGCCAATTTTGTGAATGTCCCCCTTCTTTAATAGTAGAACTCTCCTGCTTGTTTTCCATTGGGAGGGCACTTTGCATTCAGACAGGTATGGTGTGATGAACCAAGCCAGTTTATTGATGAGTACTGACAGCAGATTCTTCAGGTGTTTGGGTCTGAGGTTGTCTGGGCCTGGTGCTGTTCCCTTCTTCACCCGACAAAATGGCATATCGGATTTCAGAAGGAATAACATTGGGAACGGTATATCCACCTGCGGAATTGGTATGTGGGCAGGTGGACGTGGCTATCAAAGAGATCTGAGTAGAAGTCATGGATAATCTTCTCCATTACCTTTCTAGAAGATGTGATATATCCATTAGGACGTCGGAGGGCAGTCTCTTGGTCTTATCGTTGGCGAAGGACAGGCGGGCGTTGCAAATGCTTTTCCTGGCTTCTGTTGTATTGGTCAGTATTTCTGCTCTTTGCTCTTTGAGGTCTTCCTTTATCACTTCTCTGCACTGCTTTGCAAGCTTGGACATTAGCATTTGTTTGCCTGAGGCTTGCGCCTTGCCACTTTGGCGAATAAGAAGAACCAAGAACTCTTCCCTAGGATCATGCGACAAAAGAGGTGTTGGTGGCTTCAATGTCCTTGCCAACACGAACGTGGCCATGAACATTGATTCATTTGAATGCCTAACAAACCGAATCAGACGATTACACTTGAAGAGATTTGACCCACTGCCAGCAATTTCTATCTTCGTTTGTCACGCGCCAACATCCACATACATGGAAGATGAAATTGAGAAATTCTACATGGAACTGGAGGAGTTCTATAAAAAAAAGATCACACCTTTTACAAGATCATAGTTGGTGATTTTAATGCCAAGGTAGGACCGTGAAATCGGCAGAAGAACTCCCACATTGGGACCCACAGCCTAGAATATAAAGAACAGGGTGAGAGACTATCTGAGTTCATCATGTCCACCAAGACCATTCATGGAAACTCACAGTCTCAGAATGGTGAAGTGAAACGTTGGACATGGGAATCTCCTGGTGGACAGTTCCACAATGAAATTGACCACATAATCTTCAATCGATGGTTTTGCCTGACCGATGTCGCTGTCGTCCCAAAATTCCAAACAGGATCAGACCACCGTCTGCTTCATGCAAAAATTCTACTTCACGCAATGGGGAGAAAATGCTGCAAAGTTTAAGAAGAGAACTCCCAGAATGAGGACCAACTGGGAACTCTTTGGCACCATTGCAGCAACATGGGAAGACACCACCATTGACGACATCAATGAAGAATACATCCGTCTGATTCACCACCTCCATAATTGTGCAAAGAATGCCGAAAAGAGAGAAAGACACAAAAGGATGTATGTCTTCAAAAACAAGCAATATCAAATAGATTATTTAGTGTATGTGTGGGACAGACTCAAATAGAAGTGGAAAAAATATTTGAAACCAGTGTTGTCTGTAGCAGCAGAGGTGGTGGGTTTTGGTTTGACTATTAGAAACCTACTATTTTCTAGAAACTTAGAAATTGAAAGCAAGACAGAAATTGGCCAGATTCGCACATAACAGTCCAGAAAAAGATTTAGAACCTTAACAATCCCATCCCCATAGATGAGCTAATTGTCATTATAATTAGTGTCAGCTCAGGGAGCCCACATGGGGATGGGGGGATAGAGGGGGAATTGGTGGTGGTGTGAGCTCACTGGTGATGCGATTGGTGTTAAATGATGAATCTCTCTAACAACTGTATTGTGAAACACTTTGTACTTTGTAAATTACGGTGTTTAAATAAAATTTTTTGTTTTAAAAAATAAATAAAATATCTCTTTGGCCTTTTTACACCATTTTCTAGAATTTGTTTTGATGGATGAGGTTGCACATCCAGTGGTGTTCATAGCCTGCTGCTATTTCTGTATTCACAGACTATACCTGGAAGACTTCAGGAACGATATGGGGTGCTAGTTACTGAACCTAGGTTGGTTCCATGCAGCGCAAGAGCTCTACCCACTGTACAATTGCTCTGGCACCTCTCCGGCAGATTTCTGCCAAGCTAATACAGGTGCAAGTATTTTTTTAAATTTTGTTTTAATGACTTTCCTTTGGAGAACTCTTTTTTTGACATTAAGCTGATAAAATAGCACTTCCCTAGGCCCCTGTCTGAGTAAAGTAGATGTTTCAATTCTGACTTAAATATTATTATCAGCATTTACTGAATACTAATGACCAGGTACCATCCAATGTCTGTTATGTGTATTGCCTCATTTAATTCTCACAACAACCTTTTAACATACATATGTTATTGTCTCACATTTAAAGAGAAAGAAAGTTAGTCACAGAATTATTTTACTGCACAGATTGTTATTGAAAAAGCTAGGAGTCTAAACAGCTAGACTTTATACAGAAACTGTTATTCAGACAAATTTGTCAAATGAGTTTGTACACAGTTTAAAGATGTTAAATGCTAACGTCTTCATTTAATGTAATTCTTTCAAAACCACAGAACACCTCTTGGGAATCTGATGTTGAGAAAAGAAAATGACTAATAATCAAGTAAAGATCTAACTGACTTGCCTCTTCTACTGATTGAATTTCATAATCAATAGTTTCAAGTGATTTCAACATATCTAAAAACACAACTCCAGCAATGAAGTTGCAGGCATCATAATATTAACTATATGTTGTAGGAATTTTAAGTATCCAGAACAACAATTTGAGGATAATCACTGAATTTTTAACGTGGCAAACTTCATCCATAAATCAAATCCATTTAAATGGCTGTGCAAGTCACCGATATCTTTCTCAAGAACTTTTTTATTTAATTTGCAAATTACCCTCTGATATAATTGGACACACAGCTACTGATTGAATGAGTACTCTGCAAAGGCAATGTGGTGATTAAATAAAAGAATAAGCCCAAGAGATTCTAGAAAGATTCTTTCTCTGCTGTATTAGGTTCATAAAGAGTAATTTATAATCAAACTGAGAACGTTAAGAATTTGCAGAGTTAAATGGCACTTTACACTGTACAAAGCGTTTTTATCTTGGCCTGTGATAAGTGAGGTTTTCATTTGCACTAAGGTAAGCATCTGTCCAGAACATTGTGTTCCTATTTAAACAACTCTATTTTCTTTTCTACCTTAGTAAATATAAGAAGGAATCTTAAAGATATATTTAATGACCAAGCATTCAAGTAAAAGCAACTTTGCTCTTACATGTGAATTATCCTATTTTTCCTTCCTCTCATTTCTTTTCTTTTTTTTAATTTTAGGTGCTTGGGTCACATTCAGCTGTTCTCAGGGATTGTTCCTGGATTTGTGTTCAGTGATCATGCCTGTCCATGCTCAGCGAACCATATGGGGTTCCAGGATTGAACCTTGGTTGGCCACATGCAATGTAAATGCCCTCTTGTACTGACTCTCTATTCCCTTTACTCTGTTTATTTTTAAAATTATTCAGTCGCTTTAAATGTTTTGACTCCAAATGTCTGTAATTTCTTCTCAAGTTATGGGGTATATTCAAGTAGATGAAAAATAGTTTAACCTTTTCAGCAAAAGGACTGATGACCAAAGGCACAAGCCCAATTTTTTCTCAATTTGCATCTCTTCAAAGAGTGCTGATCTCACACCATCATAGGGAAAATAAAACTAGATGCAGAAAAAAAACTACTTAAGACATATTTTAAAAAATTATGATTCATGTATATTTGACACTGGTACTTAGCTAACAATTTATAATAAATTCCAATGCAAATATTAAAATATGCCATTTAATACAATAAATATACTATTTAATAAAATGAGATACAGTATTTGATAAAATTAATACATTCTGCTTAATTATATGGATGATTTTAAATCTGTAATGGATCCCCCTGCCCAGTTAACAGGTCCTTCCAAAAAAGGTGGGATACATTGCTACAAGTGTTTACACTAAAAAACGGTTGCTCCTCTTACCTGTATTTTTTTCATTCATTTCCCTATTTGGAAGTTTTTTATCTTTTTTTTAGTCCACCGCGTGACACTCAGGGGTTACTCCTGGCTCTTTACTCAGGAGTTACTCACAGCAGTGCTCGGGACCATATGGGATGCCTAGGATCGACCATCGAACATGCCTGGAGTTGACTGCATGCAAGGCAAACACCCTACCTACTGTGCTATTGCTCTGGTCCAGTTATTTGGAAGTTTTAAGGGGCCTTTTTATATTAAGTATATAAAGGTCCACATATTATAGCTCATTTTCTTACAGACTCAGAGGAAACAAATGAGAGAAGCATTTTTCATTTGACATAAGAGCACATGAGGCCATAGGAGAGAGTAAGTTTTGGGACCACAACAGGCAAGTTGGTGTAATATGGCAAAATAAAGGAGGACAGTGGGATAGAAGGACAAGCAGGAGTTTGTAGTAAGATTACACAGGACCAAATAGATCTGAAAGAATGGTTGCATTTTATTGAGTAAGACAGGGAGATCATGCACATAAGAGGGACATTATATTACTAAGCATTCAAAATAATTGTTCTTATGGGCAAAACAGAGGATGGAAATAAAAGCAAGGGCATAATAAGGGCAGTTATGATAAAAGATGATATTGACATTGAGTAGTTACATTAACAAGAATTCAACCCTAGATCTACATCAAAGATACATCAAGAATATGTTGTTGACACAATAGACATGGAATATGATAGAAGAGCTTGAACTTATGGCTGTGTCAGAACACTGAAATATCTAGAGTTGGTATTAAGAATGTTGCAACTAAAACATTTGCATAAAATAGATACAAAGAGATTTTTTATTATAGTGTTTATCTAGAACTTTCTGTATATGTGAAAAAGGCAGCAACTTCCAGTTAGACAACTTCAAGGGTGAAACACCATTAATGAAACAACTAGAAGCAAAGATAAATATATAGGACTACATGAAATTTAAAAGCTTCTGCACCTCAAAAAGAAACAGTGACCAAGATAAAAGACAGTCCACAGAATGGGAAAGAATATTCACCCAATACTCATCTGATAAGGGGGTTAATATGGGTTAATATTCAAGATATATCGGGCACTGGTAGAACTTTACAAGAAGAATACAGCCAACCCAATCAAAAGCGGGGAGAAAAATGAACAGAGACTTCGCCAAGGAAGAAATTTGAAAGGCCAACAGGCATATGAAAAAATGCTCATCATCAATAATCATCAGAGAGATGCATATCAAAACAACAATGAGGTATCATCTCACACCACAGAGACTAGCATATATCCAATAGGGCAAGAACAACAAGTGCTGATGTGGATGCAGGAAAAAGGGGACTCTCATTCATTGTTGATGGCAATGACGATTGCTACAGCATTTTTGGAAAACAATATGGACATTCCTCCAAAGATTAGAAATTTAGTCTCATTTGACCCAGCCATACTACTCCTGGGAATATACCCTGGGAAGCAAAATGCACACAGTGGAAACACCATCCTCACTTTTATATTCATCACTTGATCACTTGATCAACTGACATCCCATTATTCATTGATTTGCTTGAGAGGGTGCCAATAACATTTCCGTTTGATTTTTTAAAATTTTTTTTACTTTTACAATTACACTGTATCACTGTCTTCCTGTTGTTCATCGATTTGCTCGAGCGGGCCCCAGTAACATCTCCATATGTCCTGTCTCATGCTAGTAGAGCCTAAGGGCATCTGCTTGCTCCAGGAACATAAAGAGCCACAATCCATTCCGAATGAGGTCTATAATTGTTACTGGTATTTGGCATATCAAATACAACACGGGTAGCTTGCCACGCTCTGCCGTGCAGGTAGCATAATCTTGCAGTTATCTCTAATTCCAGCATTTAATGATGAACCGCTCGGCTGCTTGCCGCACTGAGCCAGACTGTGATAAGCTGGTCTGCTGGGTGGAGTTCTGAAGAGAGAGAAGTCCGGATGTGGAAAATGGAGGCCCTCATGGAGTGGGGGTCATCTGGCTTGTTGCAAGGCTCTGCTGGGCTGGTGGGCCAGGGCTAGAACCCGCCATCTCTCCTAGGGCTCCTTGTGAGCGGCTGGGCATGAGGAGAGCAAGTAGCAGCTCTGAGTCCAGGAGTCCAGGAGTTCTGGGCTGTAGTGCGCTATGCGATCGGGTGTCCGCACTAAGTTCGGCATCAATATGGTGACCCTCCGGGAGTGGAGGACCACCAGGTTGCCTTAGGAGGGGTGAACTGGCCCAGGTCGGAAACGGAGCAGGTCAAAACAATTACAAAGATATACAATTAAAAGTTCATATTTGGGTTTTGGTCATACAGTGTTCCAGCACCCATCCCGCCACCAGTGCCCATCTCCCACCACCAATGTCCCCGGTTACTTCCCCTCCCCCTCCCCAGCCCTCCTCCATGGCAGGTTCTTTATTTCTTTCCATTTCTCTCTCTATCTCTTTTTCTTCCCTCCAGACTATGGATTACAGACCATTTGACCTCATCATGTACCAGTGTAGCCCAATGGCATCTGCTTGCTTCAGGAATACGAAGAGCCTCAAACTGTTCATTCAAGGTCTTGACGAAGAAGGCTTACCATCTTGTGGGTGGGTGGCCACCTGCGATTTTGACATCCCTGGGATCCAGTCAGTAATTGCTCTAGTCCAGCGGTCACTCAAAATCACATTACACATCCAGCCCATCTAATTTTTGATGCTCGGCAAGCGAGACAGCGTCCTTGACTCTGGAACAGCGACAGAGGTCGGAACTCCAGATTCCTTCACTCATTTGAGTGAGGTGTGATATTCCAAGCATAGCTCTTTCAATTTGTCTTTGGGAAACCGAATAGTATTGTCATCCTGCTTTCATAGTGACCAGATCTCTGAGGTGTATGTTAATGAAGGAAGAATGGTGGAGCCAGAGATGTGCCCAGAGCCAGAGGTTCTTTGTCTTTTTCGCTATTTCTTCAATATTCTTTTCTTTTTGCTTTTTGGGACACACCCGACGATACTCAGGGCGTTCTCCTGACTCTGCACTCAAGAATCACTCCTGGCAGTGCTCGGGGATCGAACCTGGGCCAGCATGGGCCGGCCGCATGCAAGGTAAACGCCCTACCGCTGGGACATCGCTCCGATATCGGAATGCTCTTCGATATTCTTGAAGGCATTCCATGCCACTATCTTCCTCCTATGCAGCTCAGGTTTTAGGTCGTTCATCATGTTGACTTCTCAACCGAGGTACACATAACTGTTGCATTCAGAGATGCTTGTTCCATTGAGAGTGAATGGGGCCTCTGAAACTAGTTCATTTCTCATGAACATAGTTTTGTTGAGATTCTGCTGTAGACCTATCTTTCCACATTGTGCCGCTTGGCTAACGTTTGGTGTTTTTAGAACGATGTCATCAGCAAAGCAGAGATGGTGTAGTTGCCGACCATCTATCTTCACTCCCATTCCTTCCCATTCTAATTGCCACATGATGTTCTCAAGGATGGCGCTGAATAGTTTTGGTGAAATCGTATCACCCTGCCGAACGCCTCTTTTAACATCAATGATCACTTCCTTGTAGAATGGTGAGATCCTGGTGGTGAATCCATAATACAGCTCTCGAAGGATCTTGATGTATTGGGTTTGAAACATCCTGTTTGGCTAGGGCTTCGATGACCTCTTCGGTCTCTGCAGAATCAAAGGCTTTCTTTAAATCAATGAGCATGTGAGACTGAGTGGCATCTTGAACTCCCTACAGACTTCAATGAGCTTGGTTACTGCGTGGATTGTGCTGAATCCTTTTCAGAAGCCAGCTTGCTCACATGGTTGTCCTTCATCTAATGTTCTGCCAATACTGTTCAGGATGACGTGAGTGAGCAGCTTTGTAGATGATGGACAACAGGCAGATGGGGCAATAGTTGCCAGTGTGTTAAATGTCTTCCTTCTTGAACAGTAGAACTGTCCTTCTGGTTTTCCATTGGGAGGACACCTTGCATTCAGACAGGTAGCATTTGGCGAGCTGAGCCAGTGTATTGATGAGTACTGAAGGCAGATTCTTCAGGTGTTCAGGTCTGACCTTGTCTGGGCCTAATGCTGTTCCCTTCTTTACCGACGGCATGTTGGATTTCAGAAGGGAGAATGTTGAAAACAGCATAACCATCCTGCGAATTTGGTATGTGGGAAGGTGGACGTGGCTATCAAAGAGATCTGAGTAGAAGTCATGGATAATCTTCTCCATTGCTGCTTTATCTCCATAGCAGCAATATTCATAATAGTCAGAATCTGGAAAAAACAATTATGCCTAAGAACTGATTACTGGATAAAGAAACTTTGGTACATCTAAACAATGCAATACTATACAGCTGCTAGGAAAAATGAAGTTATGAAATTTGCCTATAAATGAGGATCATGTTGAGTGAAATTTTGCCAGAAGGCAAAAGACAGATATAGAATGACTGCATTTATTTGCATGACGTAAATATATTCATATACGTATTATGATACCAAAATTCAAGGTCAGGCAAAATGAGGATCAAGAGCTCTTTTCAAAGTTGGAAATTACCACAAACGTGTGGGTGTTGGAGTTAGGTAAGAAAAGAAAAGAGAACAATGTGCTAATAATTGTCGAAAGGGCTAATACCAACCTAGAACTGAGCATTAAATACAGGCAAAAAGATACATATGATACCCTCTAATTGTATGTATTACAATCCACAATATGTAAGAGAAGGAAGAGAGAAAGAGAGAGAAAGAAAAACAGAGAAAAGAGATAAATAACCTGCCATAGATGCAAGCTTGGGGAGGGGAGGGAATTGGGGACACTGGTGGTGGGAAATGGTCACTGGTGGAGGGATGGGTGCTGGAACACTGTATGATCGAAACCCCAAACATGAACATCTTTGTAATTAAATATGTCATGGTGGTATAATAAAATATTAAAAAAGTTAAAAAAATATTTTCTTTAGAACAGGTTTTCACTCACGAAAAGAGACTGAGACTAAATAGGGATATAAATTCCATTCTCTAGAGTAATATTTCCTGCCACAGAGAAAGCAATGAAAAGCACATTTGCATGAATAAATATTATCACAAACTGTTTTACAAACCAGTCGACTTTGCCAAAGAAATCAAGTGATCATTCCATGAAAGCGTTTTCCCCCCTTTCAGTTCCCTAATTACATTAGTATAGAAAGCCATCTTATTTAATCATTGGTCTAGCTACTTCAATTGTCTGCTACTATATGCACATGAGTGAACTTTCTCTTTTCTACTGTAATTTTAAATTCTCAATTAAAGTCAGACCTCCCAATCCATAAATCTAAATCTGTATATGAGCATTTGTTCTGACAAATTCAGCTTTTTTGACACATACAAGTAGGAAGACAGAATTGTCACCAGTAGAGATGAGGAAGAAAACCTGAAGTGTATTTTACAATGGAAGTCTAAAGTTAAGGTAAATTTGAAATGTCTATTAGAAAACAAGTAAAGTTCTATGCTATTTCTGTGCTTGCAGTGGCCCTGCTTCCTTTAGATAAACTTGAGCCTTGTCAAGCCAGACGGCCCCACCACCCACTCCATGAGGGCCTCCATTCTCCACATCCGGACTTCCTCCTCGTCAGAACTCCACCCAGCAAACCAGCCTATCACAGCCCGGATCATCGATAAATGCTGGATTTAGAGATGACTACAAGAGTATGCTACCCGTACGGCAGAGCCTGGCAAGCTACCCGTGTCATATTTGATATGCCAAATACCAGTAACAATTATAGACCTCATTCCCATGACCTTATGGAATGGTTGGAGGCTCTTTATGTTCCTGGAGCAAGCAGGTGCCCTTGGGCTCTACTTGCATGAGACAGGACATATGGAGATGTTACTGGTGCCCGCTCGAGCAAATCGATGATGAATGGGAAGATAGTGATACAGTGCTGGCCTCCACAAAAGATTATGTGTACATCACCAGCTCAATTCAAACCCACTGTATACCCCGGTTCCAAAATAATGAGCCTAAAATCATTGCGATGGATCCAATAGCACTGTAGCTACTGCAGCTTCTTTGAAGTTATCACCAAGGAACAAAGCTGTTAATATTATGAACTCTTGTATATCAGTCAATGAGACATAATCTTCTCACCTACCCAGAGCATCAAATTTTCTCTGTACATATCACTAAAGACACTTAGACTCTGCAGATAAAGGTCTTACTTTATCAGAATCTGTCCATAAAGTCGAGACTTCAATTGGTTCTACAAATATACATATGTCCAGGGCAGTCTACAGGGCTCTCAAAAGTCAGAGAAATATGATACTTTAGACAGTCTATAGCAAAACTCCAGAAAATGTTTTAAAAATATGGAGATGCACAAATTTCCAAAGAACAAAAAAGTAATTTAAAGACACTCAGATTGGTCCAAGACAACCAGGTCAGCAAATTAAGGAAATCAGGAATATGATACAAGAACAAAATGAGAAGTTTGACAAAAATATGCATTAATAAAATGCATCAAATGAAATTTGATATTAAAAACACACAAATGAACATACAATTTACTAGTAATCTTCCAATAAACTAAACAGAATAAATGGAATCAATGAAATCAAAGTGAGATCATTTTGAATCATCAAGGAAAGGAGTAGAAAAACAGAGAACAAAAGGAACAAAGAAAGCCTATGAGATATATTCAATATCTTGACCTTGGTTTTGGTAATGACAGTTTTGATTCCAGCACCAAATGTACAGGCAGCAGAAGCAAGATGTCTAAATGGGACAATTTCAAACTAAAAAGATGCTGTGTGATAAAGGAAAACAGCAAAATGAAAATGCAAACAATTGAATAGGAGAAAGCAGTTTTAAGTATTTATACAAGATAAGAGGATGATATACAAAATACATAAAGAGGGCCAGAAAGATAGCTCAACAAGCTGAGCACGTGCTTTATATGAAGGATGCCTAGGTTCACCCCCAGTACCACTGAGAATCTCCAAGAACAAACTCTGATTACAGAATATGGAATATTTTGTGGATACCATGAGAAGTTGTCCCAAAATAAGCAAAACAAATATGCATGCATAGGACATATATAAAACATGGCTATACAACACAATAGTAATAAATAAATGAATGATATGATTAACAGTGGGGATTATATGATTAACAGTGGGGATTATAAGCAGCCATATGACCAATCATGAAAGTTGATTAAAATCCCTAATTATGTAGTAAATGCAAATCAAAACTGAAATGAGGTATCACACCTGTTAAGATAGTCTTTATCTCAATGAATTTGTCCTGAAAAATATATAGAGAAAATGGAATATTTATTTTTTTCTTTTTTTTTAAATTTTTTTATTATACCACCGTGAAACATACAATTACATAGGTGTTCATAATTGGTTCTTGGTAATACAGTATTCCAGCACCCATCCCTCCACCAGTGCCCCATTTCCACCACCAATGTACCCCTCCCCTCCCGTCCCCCACCCGCCTTAATAGCAGGTACCCCAGTTTCCTCTCTTTCTCTCTCTATCTCTCTCTCTGTCGCTGCATCTCTCTCCCTCTTATTTTACACATTGTGGCTAGCCCTGCAGATATTTAGAGTTTATCACTTAAGTCTCTTTGTGTATATTCAGTGGTGAGTTTTAATCTGCCATTACCATTTCCCATATTTATTAAAACACTGGTATCTATATCCTATTAATGAATGCAGTCATTCTATATCTGTCCTTTTCCTTCTGACTAAGAAAATGGAATATTTATACATGATTGATCAGAATATAAATAGGAATGCATACTAGGAATAGTAGCTTAGCTATTTTTCAATTATTTTTGCTTGTGTTGCTTTGTAATCATACCCAGCAGAACTCAGGGTTTGCTTCTTTTTTAATTAATATTTTATTATACCACCATGAGATATACTATTACAAAGTTGTTCATGTCTGGGGGATTCGTTCACACAGTGTTCCAGCACCCCTCACTGCATCAGTGAGCATTTCCCATCACCAGTATCCCAAATTCCCCCCCCCTCCCATAGCGTGCCTCTATGGCAGGTTCTTTATGTCTTTTCTCTCTTTCTTCCTCTCTCTCTCTCTCTCTTCCTTCCTTCTCTTACATATTGTGGAATGTAATACATACACTTAGAGGCCATCATGTGCATTTTTTGCCTTTATTTAATGCTCAGTTCTAGGTTGGGATTAGCCCTTTCGACAATTATTAGCACATGTTCCTTTGTCTGTCTTACCTAACCTCTGACTCCCACACGAATGTGGTAATGTCCACATTTGATAAGAACTCTTGATCCACGTTTAGCCTGATATTAAATTTTGGTATCATAATATGTATATATATATTTATGTCATGCAAATAAACACAGTCATTCTATATCTGTCTTTTCTTTCTGACGACTTTCACTCAAAATCATCCTCTCCATGTCCATCAATTTATAGACAAATTTCATGACTTAATTTTTTCCTAACAGCTGCAAAGTATTCCATTGTGTAGATGTACCAAAGTTTCTTTATCCAGTCATCAGTTCTTGGACATCCTGGTTGTTTCCAGATTCTGGATATTTCAAATTCTAGTCTGGCTAGCTCAATTTCTAGTCTTTGGAGGAATGTCCATATTGTTTTCCAGAAAGGCTGTCCCAGTGGACATAACCACCAACAATGGATAAGTGTCCCCTTTTCTCCACATCCATGTCAGCACTTGTTGTTCTTGTTCTTTTGGATATGTGCCAGTCTCTGTGGTGTAAAATGATATCTCATTGTTGTTTTGATTTGTATCTCTCTGATGATTATTGATGATGAGCATTTTTTCATATGCCTTTTGGCCTTTTTGAATTTCTTCCTTGTCGAAGTCTCTGTTCATTTTTTTCTCCCTATTTTTGATTGGATTGGCTGTTTTCTTCTTGTAAAGTTCTATCAGTGCCTGATATATCTTGAATATTAACCCCTTATCAGATGAATATTGGGTGAATATTCTTTCCCATTCTGTGGACTGTCTTTCTATCTTGGTCACTGTTTTTTGAGGAGCAGAAGCTTTTTTAGTTTCATGTAGTCCCATATGTTTATCGTTTCTTCTAGTTGCTTTTTTTTAAATTTTTTATTTTTACAATTACAAAGATATACAATTAAAAACTTCATAGTTGGGTTTTGGTCATACAGTGTTCCAGCACCCATCCCACCACAGGTTCCCATCTCCCACCACCAACGTCCCCGGTTCCCTCCCCCTCCCCAGCCCTGCTCCATGGCAGGTTATTTATTTCTTTCTAGTTGCTTTTTTAGTCGTTTTTCACCTTTGAAGATGCCTTTAGCTTCAATGTCATGAAGGGTTTTTCTATATTTTCTTCAATATACTTTATGGATTCAAGTCTGATATTGAAATCTTTAATCCATTTAATCTGATTTTTGTGCATGGTGTCAGATAGAGGACCAAATTCATTTTTTACATGTTGCTGCCCAGTTTTCCCAACACCACTTGGTGAAGAGGCTTTCCTTACTCCATTTTGGCCTTTTTGCAACTTCATCAAAGATCAAATGATCATGTGTGTGAGTTTGGGGTTCAGGATACTCAATTCTATTCCATAGGTCCACAGGTCTGTTTTTTTGGAATCAATTTCTTACTATCCATTTCTTCTCTTTTGTTATTTGTATATAGGAAAGCCACCGACTTTTGGGTGTTGGTATTGTACCCTGCCACTCTACTAAAAATATCTATTGTTTCTAATAATTTTGGGGTCTAGAGTTTAGGGTTCTCTAAGTATAATATCATGTCATCTTCGAATAATAATAGTTTGATTTATTCCTTGCCTACCTGTATGCCCTTAATGTCCTTTTCTTCGCAAATTGCTATGGCGAGTACTTCCAGTGCTATATTGAATAAAAGAGGTGAGAATGGGCAACCTTGTTGTATTCCTGATCTTAAGGGGAAGGCCTTCAAGTTTTCCCAATTGATAATGATACTCGCTGTGGATGGTAGATGTCTTTGACTATATTGAGGAAGGTTCTTTCAATTCCCATTGCCTGGAGGGTTCTAATCATGATTGGGTGTTGGATCTTGAAAAATGCTTTCTCTGCGTCCATTGATATGATCATATGGTTTTTATTTTTTATCTTTTTGATATGATGTATTATGTTGATTCTCTTACAGCTGCATAGTATTCCATAGTGTAGATGAACCGCAGTTTCTTTAGCCAGTCCTCTGTTCTAGGGCACTTAGGTTGATTCCAGATTCTACCTATCGTGAATAGCGCAGCGATGAATAATGAAGTACATACAGTGTTTCTACCATGTGTTTTTGGGACTCTAGGGTATATTCCCAGAAGTGGTATTGCTGGATCAAATGGGAGATCCATATCTTGTTTTCAGAGGAATGTCCATATTGTTTTCCAAAAGGGCTGGACCAAACGGCACTCTCAGCAACAGTGGATGCATCTCTCCTATATCTTACACATTGTCACTTGCCATATATACAATTAAGGGTTATTATATATATATATATATATATATATATATATATATATATTCCCTTTGCCTACATTCAATGTTCATTTATAGTTGGTGTTGCCATTTCCAACAGTTATTAGAACACTGTCATATATTCAGATACCACAGATGAATGCAGTGATTCTACATCTGTCCTTTTTCCTTCTGACTGATTTCACTCGGCATAATAATCTCTGTGTCCATCCATTTTCAGGCAAATTTTATGACTTAACTTTCCCTAACAACTGCATACTATTTCGTTGTGTAGACTTACCATAGTGTATTTGTCCAGTCTTCTCTTCTTGGGCATTCAAGTTGTTTCCAGATTGTGGATATTGTGAATAGTGTTCCAATGAATATAGACATGAAGATGGTGTTTCTGCTATGTGTTTTTAAGTCTCCTAGGTATATTCCCTGGAGTGATATTACTGGGTCTAATGAGAGCTAAATATCTAGTCTTTGCTAGAATGTCCAAAAGCTGGAACACCAAAAGTGGATGAGAGTCCCTTTCTCTCTGCATCTGCGCCAGCATTGGTTGTTTTTGTTCTTTTTGATGTGTCAGTCTCTGTGGAGTAAGGTGATATCTCATTGCTTTTTTTGGTTTGAAACCCCTTATAAGTAATTATGAAGAGCACTGTTTCAAATGCCTTTTGGTCATACAAGTCTTTTCTTTGTGGACATTCATCTTTATTTCCTCTCCCCATTATTTAATGGGGTTAGATTTTTTTTCTTGAAATGTTCTAACAGGTCCTTGTATATATTTGATATTAACAGATAAGTATTGGGTAAATAATCTTTCCCATTCTGTGGACTGTCTTTGTATCTTGGTCAGAATTTCTTTTGAGGTGCAGAAGAAGATTTTCAGTTTTGTATAATCCCATGTGTTTATTTTATCTTCCATTTG
>JAJIBD010016808.1:0-11597 GCA_021461705.1 Cryptotis parvus | reverse complement strand
GTAAAGGATACAGTGTCTGTGTGTGTAAAGGATACAGTGTCTGTGTGTGGAAAGGATACAGTGTCTGTGTGTAAAGGATACAGTGTCTGTGTGTGTAAAGGATACAGTGTCTGTGTGTGTAAAGGATACAGTGTCTGTGTAAAGGATACAGTGTCTGTGTGTAAAGGATACAGTGTCTGTGTGTGTAAAGGATACAGTGTCTGTGTGTAAAGGATACAGTGTCTGTGTGTAAAGGATACAGTGTCTGTGTGTGTAAAGGATACAGTGTCTGTGTGTGGAAAGGATACAGTGTCTGTGTATAAAGGATACAGTGTGTGTAAAGGATACAGTGTCTATGTGTATAAAGGATACAGTGTCTGTGTAAAGGATACAGTGTGGTGCGTTTAAACATACAGTGTCTGTGTGTAAAGGATACAGTGTCTGTGTGTAAAGGATACAGTGTCTGTGTGTATAAAGGATACAGTGTCTGTGTGTGTAAAGGATACAGTGTCTGTGTGTAAAGGATACAGTGTCTGTGTGTAAAGGATACAGTGTCTGTGTGTAAAGGATACAGTGTCTGTGTGTAAAGGATACAGTGTCTGTGTGTAAAGGATACAGTGTCTGTGTGTGTAAAGGATACAGTGTCTGTGTAAAGGATACAGTGTCTGTGTGTGTAAAGGATACAGTGTCTGTGTGTAAAGGATACAGTGTCTGTGTGTAAAGGATACAGTGTCTGTGTGTAAAGAATACAGTGTCTGTGTGTGTAAAGGATACAGTGTCTGTGTGTAAAGGATACAGTGTCTGTGTGTAAAGGATACAGTGTCTGTGTGTAAAGGATACAGTGTCTGTGTGTGTAAAGGATACAGTGTCTGTGTGTAAAGGATACAGTGTCTTGTGTAAAGGATACAGTGTCTGTGTGTATAAAGGATACAGTGTCTGTGTTATGTAAAGGATACAGTGTCTGTGTGTGAAAGGATAGAGTGTATGTGTGTAAAGGATACAGTGTCTGTGTGTGTAAAGGATACAGTGTCTGTGTGTAAAGGATACAGTGTCTGTGTGTAAAGGATACAGTGCCTGTGTGTAAAGGATACAGTGTCTGTGTGTAAAGCATACAGTGTCTCTGTATGGAAAGGATACAGTGTCTCTGTATAAAGGATAAAATGTGTGTAAAGGATACAGTGTCTATGTGTATAAAGGATACAGTGTCTGTGTGTAAAGGATACAGTGTGCGTGTAAAAAATACAGTGTCTGTGTGTAAAGGATACAGTGTCTGTGTGTAAAGATACAGTGTCTGTGTGTAAAAGAATACAGTGTCTGTGTGTGTAAAGGATACAGTGTCTGTGTGTAAAGGATACAGTGTCTGTGTAAAGGATACAGTGTCTGTGTGTAAAGGATACAGTGTCTGTGTGTGTAAAGGATACAGTGTCTGTGTGTGTAAAGGATACAGTGTCTGTGTGTAAAGGATACAGTGTCTGTGTGTGTAAAGGATACAGTGTCTGTGTGTAAAGGATACAGTGTCTGTGTAAAGGATACAGTGTCTGTGTGTAAAGGATACAGTGTCTGTGTATAAAGGATACAGTGTCTGTGTGTGTAAAGGATACAGTGTCTGTGTGTGTAAAGGATACAGTGTCTGTGTGTAAAGGATACAGTGTCTGTGTGTAAAGGATACAGTGTCTGTGTGTAAAGGATACAGTGTCTGTGTGTAAAGGATTACAGTGTCTGTGTGTAAAGGATACAGTGTCTGTGTGTAAAGGATACAGTGTCTGTGTGTGTAAAGGATACAGTGTCTGTGTGTAAAGGATACAGTGTCTGTGTGTAAAGGATACAGTGTCTGTGTGTGTAAAGGATACAGTATGTGTGTGTGTAAAGGATACAGTGTCTGTGTGTAAAGGATACAGTGTCTGTGTGTGTAAAGGATACAGTGTGTCTGTGTGTAAAGGATACAGTGTCTGTGTAGTAAAGAATACAGTGTCTGTGTATAAAGGATACAGTGTCTGTGTGTGTAAAGGATACAGTGTCTGTGTGTAAAGGATACAGTGTCTGTGTGTAAAGGATACAGTGTCTGTGTGTAAAGGATACAGTGTCTGTGTGTAAAGGATACAGTGTCTGTGTGTAAAGGATACAGTGTCTGTGTGTAAAGGATACAGTGTCTGTGTAAAGGATACAGTGTCTTGTGTAAAGGATACAGTGTCTGTGTGTATAAAGGATACAGTGTCTGTGTTATGTAAAGGATACAGTGTCTGTGTGTGGAAAAGATAGAGTGTCTGTGTGTAAAGGATACAGTGTCTGTGTGTAAGGATACAGTGTCTGTATGTGTAAAGGATACAGTGTCTGTGTAAAGGATACAGTGTCTGTGTGTAAAGGATACAGTGTCTGTGTGTAAAGGATACAGTGTCTGTGATGTAAAGGATACAGTGTCTCTGTATAAAGGATAAAATGTGTGTAAAGGATACAGTGTCTATGTGTAAAGGATACAGTGTCTGTGTAAAGGATACAGTGTGTTGTAAAAGATACAGTGTCTGTGTGTAAAGGATACAGTGTCTGTGTGTAAAGGATACAGTGTCTGTGTGTATAAAGGATACAGTGTCTGTGTGTGTAAAGGATACAGTGTCTGTGTGTAAAGGATACAGTGTCTGTGTTAAAGGATACAGTGTCTGTGTGTAAAGGATACAGTGTCTGTGTGTGTAAAGGATACAGTGTCTGTGTGTGTAAAGGATACAGTGTCTGTGTGTAAAGGATACAGTGTCTGTGTGTGTAAAGGATACAGTGTCTGTGTGTAAAGGATACAGTGTCTGTGTGTAAGGATACAGTGTCTGTGTGTAAAGGATACAGTGTCTGTGTGTAAAGGATACAGTGTCTGTGTGTAAAGGATACAGTGTCTGTGTGTAAAGGATACAGTGTCTGTGTGTAAAGGATACAGTGTCTGTGTGTGTAAAGGATACAGTGTCTGTGTGTAAAGGATACAGTGTCTGTGTGTAAAGGATACAGTGTCTGTGTGTATAAAGGATACAGCGTCTGTGTTATGTAAAAGGATACAGTGTCTGTGTGTGGAAAAGATAGAGTGTATGTGTGTAAAGGATACAGTGTCTGTGTGTAAAGGATACAGTGTCTGTGTGTGTAAAGGATACAGTGTCTGTGTGTAAAGGATACAGTGTCTGTGTGTAAAGGATACAGTGTCTGTGTAAAGCATACAGTGTCTCTGTATGGAAAGGATACAGTGTCTCTGTATAAAGGATAAAATGTGTGTAAAGGATACAGTGTCTATGTGTATAAAGGATACAGTGTCTGTGTGTAAAGGATACAGTGTGTGTAAAACATACAGTGTCTGTGTGTAAAGGATACAGTTTCTGTGTGTAAAGGATACAGTGTCTGTGTGTATAAAGAATACAGTGTCTGTGTGTGTAAAGGATACAGTGTCTGTGTGTAAAGGATACAGTGTCTGTGTGTAAAGGATACAGTGTCTGTGTGTAAAGGATACAGTGTCTGTGTGTGTAAAGGATACAGTGTCTGTGTGTAAAGGATACAGTGTCTGTGTGTAAAGGATACAGTGTCTGTGTGTGTAAAGGATACAGTGTCTGTGTGTAAAGGATACAGTGTCTGTGTGAAAGATACAGTGTCTGTGTGTAAAGGATACAGTGTCTGTGTATAAAGAATACAGTGTCTGTGTGTGTAAAGGATACAGTGTCTGTGTGTAAAGGATACAGTGTCTGTGTGAAAGGATACAGTGTCTGTGTGTAAAGGATACAGTGTCTGTGTGTAAAGGATACAGTGTCTGTGTGTATAAAGGATACAGCGTCTGTGTTATGTAAAGGATACAGTGTCTGTGTGTGGAAAAGATAGAGTGTATGTGTGTAAAGGATACAGTGTCTGTGTGTAAAGGATACAGTGTCTGTGTGTGTAAAGGATACAGTGTCTGTGTGTAAAGGATACAGTGCCTGTGTGTAAAGGATACAGTGTCTGTGTGTAAGGGATACAGTGTCTCTGTATGGAAAGGATACAGTGTCTCTGTATAAAGGATAAAATGTGTGTAAAGGATACAGTGTCTATGTGTATAAAGGATACAGTGTCTGTGTGTAAAGGATACAGTGTGCGTAAAACATACAGTGTCTGTGTGTAAAGGATACAGTTTCTGTGTGTAAAGGATACAGTGTCTGTGTGTATAAAGAATACAGTGTCTGTGTGTGTAAAGGATACAGTGTCTGTGTGTAAAGGATACAGTGTCTGTGTGTAAAGGATACAGTGTCTGTGTGTAAAGGATACAGTGTCTGTGTGTGTAAAGGATACAGTGTCTGTGTGTGTAAAGGATACAGTGTCTGTGTGTAAAGGATACAGTGTCTGTGTGTGTAAAGGATACAGTGTCTGTGTGTAAAGGATACAGTGTCTGTGTGTAAAGGATACAGTGTCTGTGTGTAAAGGATACAGTGTCTGTGTGTAAAGGATACAGTGTCTGTGTGTAAAGGATACAGTGTCTGTGTGTAAAGGATACAGTGTCTGTGTGTAAAGGATACAGTGTCTGTGTGTAAAGGATACAGTGTCTGTGTGTAAAGGATACAGTGTCTGTGTGTAAAGGATACAGTGTCTGTGTGTAAAGGATACAGTGTCTGTGTGTAAAGGATACAGTGTCTGTGTGTGTAAAGGATACAGTGTCTGTGTGTAAAGGATACAGTGTCTGTGTGTAAAGGATACAGTGTCTGTGTGTAAAGGATACAGTGTCTGTGTGTAAAGGATACAGTGTCTGTGTGTAAAGGATACAGTGTCTGTGTGTAAGGATACAGTGTCTGTGTGTGTAAAGGATACAGTGTCTGTGTGTAAAGGATACAGTGTCTGTGTGTTTAAAGGATACAGTGTCTGTGTGTAAAAGATACAGTGTCTCTGTGTAAAGGATACAGTGTCTGTGTGTAAAGGATACAATGTCTGTGTGTATAAAGAATACAGTGTCTGTGTGTGTAAAGGATACAGTGTTTCCAGTGAGCAAAGGCCCTCCGCAGCTTCATCCTCCTGGCCAGTTCCTCTATCAGGGCGCTGGGCATACAGGCTCTCCCTCCGCTCCCAGGCCCACTGCCAATCACAGAAGTGTGTCTGGAGCACTGTTGCACGGTGGAATCGGTCCGCCATCTCTGCAAGGGAGGAAACAACCAAAGTGCTGGTCTCAAAGACAGGTGTTGAGTGCGAAGCAACCTTTAAGACAAGGTGCATACCACAATGGCAAACAATGGGATTCGAGGGCGCTCAACAAGATCTGGGGGAGGGCCGGAGCGATAGCCCAGCGGGTAGGGCGTTTGCCTTGCAGCCGGCCGCCCATGCCGGCCAGGGTTCGATCCCGGCATCCCATATGGTCCCCTGAGCACCGCCAGGAGTAATTCCCTGAGTGCAGAGCCAGGAGAAACCCCTGAGCATCGCCGGGTGTGACCCAAAAAGCCAAAAAAAAAAAAAAACAAGATCTGGGGAAAACCGTTTAGACCAGGAAGGTAGGTAGACATTCCTTAGCTACATTTTTCTTGCCTTTTTTTTTTTTTTGGGTCATTCTCGGCAATGCTCAGAGGCTACTCCTGGCTCTGCACTCAGGAATTAGTCCTGGCTGTGCTCAGGGGGCCATATGGGATGCCGGGATGGAACCTGGGTCAGCCACTTGAAGGCAAATGCCCTCCCTGCTGTGCTATCACCGTGGTATCTTTTTTTTTTTTTTTTTTTTTGCTTTTTGGGTCACACCGGCGATGCTCAGGGGTTTCTCCTGGCTCTGCACTCAGGAATTACTCCTGGCGGTGCTCGGGGACCATATGGGATGCCGGGGATCGAACCCGGGCCGCCACGGGCCGGCCGCGTGCAAGGCAAACGCCCTACCCGCTGGGCTATCGCCCGGCCCCATATCACCGTGGTATCTTACAGACATCTCTTTCCTTAACAGGGAGCGCCACTGGTGCAGGAAAGTAGAAGCTGTCCTAACCCTGTGTTCTGCTCACCATTCCACTGTCTCTTCACTCTGCGGGCCTGCAGGAACTGGAGCCAGGCCTTCAGGGATTTCCACTTCAGCAACTGCTGATGGTGCTTCACTGCCGAGATCACCTTCTGCCGCTCCCTCCGCACATGCAGCAGTTGCTCCTGCCACCGTGACCAAAACTGAAAATGAGAGGGAAGATCGGATCAAAAGAAAGGCAGAGGGCCAGAGCAATAGCCCAGTGGTAGGGCGTTTGCCTTGCACGCCGCCAGCCTGTGCAGGCCGGGTTCGATCCCGGCATCCCATATGGTCCCCTGAGCACTGCCAGGAGTAATTCCTGAGTGCAGAGCCAGGAGTAACCCCTGAGCGCAGCCAGGTATGACCCAAAAAGAAAAAAAAAGGCAGAAAAACAGAGGAGAACTCTGGGAGAGTGAGACAGAGACAGAAAGAGAGACAGAGAGAGAGACAGAGAGTCAGACAGAAAGAGAGACAGAGAGAGATGGTGATACATTGGAAAGGGTAAAATCAGAGATAAGAAACTCCCCAAGAGGGGCCAGAGTGATAGCACAACCGGTAGGGAGTTTGCCTTGCATGCGGCACACCGGGTTTGATCCCTGGCATCCCATATGGTCCCCCGAGCACTGACAGGAAAATTCCTGAGCAAAGAGCCGGAATGACCCAGGAAGGAAGGGAGGGAGGGAGGGAGGGAGGGAGGGAGGGAGGGAGAAAGGGGGGGGGGAGGGAGGGAGAAAGGGAGGGGAGGGAGGGGGAGGGAGGGGTGGAGAGAGGGAAAGACAGACAGACAGACAGACAGACAGACAGACAGAAAGAAAGAAAGAAAGAAAGAAAGAAAGAAAGAAAGAAAGAAAGAAAGAAAGAAAGAAAGAAAGAAAGAAAGAAAGAAAGAAAGAAAGAAAGAAAGAAAGAAAGAAAGAAAGAAAGAAAGAGAAAAGAAACTCCCCAAGGGGCTGGAGTGATAGCACAGCCGGGTAAGGCGTTTGCCTTGCATGCGGCCGACCCGGTTCAATTCCCATATGGTCCCCCAAGCACCGCCAGGAGTAATAATACCTGAGCAAAGAGCCAGGAGTAGGGCCCAAGCGATGGTTCATCAGGTAGGGCGTTTGCCTTGCATCGCCGCCCATGCCGCCAAGGTTCGATCCCGACATCCCATATGGTCCCTTGAGCACCACCAGGAGTAATTCCTGAGTGCAGAGCCAGGAGAAAACCCTGAGCATTGCCGGGTGTGACCAAAAAAAAAAAAAAAAAAAAAAAGAAAGAAAGAAACTCCCCAAGAAGGATCACAGTAATGAAGTAATGAGAAGCTTGAGGTCAAAGCATCTTTTTGTTGTTGTTATTTTGCTTTTTTCCCTTTGAATTTTGGTTTTACAGTGTTCCAACACCCATCCCTCCACCCCTGCCCATCTCCCATCACCAATGTCCCCACCTCCCTCCCCCTTCCCCCAGCCTGCGTCCATGGCAGATTCTTAGATTCTTTTTTTTTTCTTTTTTGGGTCACACCTGGCAATGCTCAGGGGTTATTCCTGGCTCTGCACTCAGGAATTACTCCTGGCGGTGCTTGGGGACCATATGGGATGCCGGGGATTTAACCCGGGCCGGCATGGAGCGGCCGTGTGCAAGGCAAACGCCCTACCCGCTGGGCTATCGCTCCGGCCCTTTTTTAATTTTTTTTTTTTTTTGCTTTTTTGGGTCACACCTGGCAATGCTCAGGGGCTGCTCCTGGCTGTGCACTCAGGAATTATTCCTGGCGGTGCTCGGGGACCATATGGGACGCCGGGATCGAACCCAGGCCAGCACAGGCCACCGCGTGCAAGGCAAACGCCCTACCCGCTGGGCTATCGCTCCGGCTTCCCTAATTTTAAGTCAACAATCTGTGAGTCAGGGGTAAGGGGGGGGGGGATGGAGTACGGAAACATTTGTAGAGGGACGCTGACACTGGTGGTGGCTGACACTGACACTCCAAGGGTCAGTGGAGTGGACCAGACCCAGAGAAAGCTGGACCCCCTCCTCCACCCTCCCTCAGAGAAGCTCCAGCAGGAACAAAGGTCAGGAAAGGAGCAACTAAGACCATCAACACTCCTCCAACTCTATGCCCTGGCAACCACCCTGGCAACTGCGGGATTAATGCCTAGGCAGAAAGTCCCACATGGGGCCAGTTGAGAAAATCCTCTAAAAGCCAACTTGAACAAGGGAAGCTTGCCCGCGTGGTCCCCGAGCCCACACTGTGTGGCCCTCCTGAGAAGTGTTCAAGCATGCTTGAATACCGGGATGTGTACTGGGGCTCTCGCTCTGGAGAAGCCCACGTCTCTCTTTCTCCCTCTCCCTTTCCTCACTTCCAGATAAATCTGGTTTTACTTTACTGCTCATCTCCTGAAATTCTTCTCTTAAAGAAAAGCAAAGGACCCAAAAGCCTGGGTTAGATCTAGGCCTGACTTTCCTTCCCTGCAAGCTGCAAGGCTAACAGCAAGCTCTTATCAGCCCTGGGTTTGTTTCCCAGCCATTCCCGGGTGGCAGCCGTGGGCAGAGAGAAAACAGCAGATTCCCTCCCCAGTTAAGTCACCTGAAAGCCCCCCGGGCTTCCAGATGGTCCCCCAAGTATACCGTGAGCAAACCAGGAGCAGAGCTGGGAGTGGCCCCTGAGCACTGTTGGGTATAGGAGGTAGGCCCAAAACCAAATAAATGAATAAAATAAAACGTCAGGGATTTAGGTTTTCACTTGTTTTACTCTATAAAACATTCACGGGACCGAGCGATAGCACAGCAGGTAGGGCGTTTGCCTTGCACGCAGCCAACCGGGGTTCAATCCCGGCATCCCTTATGGTCCCCGAGCACCGCCAGGAGTAATTCCTGAGTGCAGAGCCAGGAGAAACCCCTGAGCATTGCCGGGTGTGACCCAAAAAGAAAAAAACAATTCACATGGTTCCAAAAAAATTTTTTTTTTTCTTTTTGGGTCACACCCGGCAATGCTCAGGGGTTACTCCTGGCTCTGCACTCAGGAATTACTCCTGGCGGTGCTCGGGACCATATGGGATGCCAGGGATCAAACCCGGGCATAGGCTGGCCGCATGCAAGGCAAAGGCCCCACCCGCTGGGCTATCGCCCGCCCCATGGTTCCAAAAATTTAAAACAAGTCCTTGAAGCCACTGGAGAGAGTGCAGCGGACAAGATGTTTGCCTCGCCTTTGGCTGAGAGGGGTCTGATCCTCGGCATCCCATACGGTCTCCTGAGCTCTGCCTGGGGTGTGATTCCTGAGCATGGATCCAGAAATAAGCCCTGAACACCGTCTGGTGTGGCCGAAAACGTTCAAATTAAGCCCAGAGAGCTCCCTCCGCTTCCTCCCTTAGCCAACGGGCAGCATGCAATGACGCACAGGGAGGGTTCAGGGAAGCCACTCCCCTCCTCCCAGCCTCTCCCCCCCGGGAGCAAGTCCAAGGCTTCACGGCACAGTCTGCTGCCCTGAGACCTGCCTCCTCACCGCCTCCTGACTAAGTCCTTCCTCCTCTCTCCGGCTCATCAGTAGATCACTAAATATATCAAGATTATGCATAGGATGACTCCATTTATATACCTGACCGTTTCCCCAGTAGGTAAGAAAGTCAATGTATTATAAGAATAATACTAGTGGGGCGGAGCAATAGCCCAGCGGGTAGGGTGTTTGCCTTGCACGCGGCCGGCCCATGCCGGCCCGGGTTCGATCCCTGGCATCCCATATGGTCCCCGAGCACCGCCAGGAGTAGTTCCTGAGTGCAAAGCCAGGAGTAACCCCTGAGCATCGCCGGGTGTGACCCAAAAAGCAAAAAAAAAAAAAAAAAAAGGAATAATCCTAGTATGTCTGATATGCAACTTGACAAGTAAATTACAAAATTAGTAAGAAAGAGTAGGGGCCGGAGCGATGGCCCAGCGGGTAGGGCGTTTGCCTTGCACGCGCCCTGCCCATGCTGGCCCGGGTTCAATCCCTGGCATCCCATATGGTCCCCCGAGCACCGCCAGGGAGTGATTCCTGAGTGCAGAGCCAGGAGTAACCCCTGCGCATCGCCGGGTGTGACCCAAAAAGCAAAAAAAAAAAAAAAAAAAAAAAAGAGAGAGAGTAAAGGCGATTTTTATTTATTTATTTATTTTTGCTTCTTGGGTCACACCCGGCAATGCTCAGGGGCTACTCCTGGCTCTGCACTCAGGAACTACTCCTGGCAGTGCTCGGGGACCATATGGGATGCCAGGGACTGAACCCAGGCCGGCACAGGCCGGCTGCATGCAAGGCAAGCGCCCTACCCACTGGGCTATCACTGTGGCCCCAGTAAAGCCGATTTTTAAAAAGAGAAGAAAGAGAGGTCAGGGAGATGGCACAGTGGGGTACGGCCTTGCACCCCATAAGGTCCCCAAGTCCTGCCAGGAGTGATCCAGAGCACAGAGTAGAAAGTAAACCCTGAGCACTCCTGGGTATGGCCCCCAAAATACAAATAAGAATAAAAATATACTGGCGTATAAAAACATTGAGCATTTCCATACTCCAGTACTGCTCTAAGCATATTAGATATATATCACCACAATTATTATTATTATTTTTTAATTTGCTTTTTAGGTCACACCCAGCAATGCTCAGGGGGTTACTCCGGGCTCTTTGCTCAGGAATTACTCCTGGTTGTGCTTGGGGGAACCATATGGGATGCCAGGGATCGAACTAAGGTCGGCTGCATGCAAGGCAAACGCCCTACTCGCTGTGCTGTTGCTCTGGCCCCCCACAATTTTTTTGTTTTTTGTTTTTTTTTTTTTTTTTGGTTTTTGGGTCACACCCGGCGATGCTCAGGGGTTAATCCTGGCTCTGCACTCAGGAATTACTCCTGGTGGTGCTCGGGGGACCATATGGGATGCCGGGGATCGAACCCGGCCGGCATGGGCCAGCTGCGTGCAAGGCAAACGCCCTACCGCTGGGCTATCGCTCCCGCCCCATCCCACAATTTTTTGAGGGAAGGTTTGGGGTGACATCCGTGCTTACAGGGCAGTGCTCCTGGTAGTGCCTTGGGGGGGTCGTGGGGTGCTGGGGATGGATGTTGAGCCTCCCTGCATGCAAAATGTGTTTTCAGTCCGGCCTACTGAGCTCTCTTTGGCCAACCTCACAATTTATATACAAGAAGGGGAAGACAATAATCTATTGACAGATAAGAAATCTAAGGTACAAGGAGGCCAAACAACTCATTCAAAGGTGTATCTAGTAAGCAACAGAGACTGAATTTCTTTTTTTTTTTTTTTTTTTTTTTTGCTTTTTGGGGTCACACCCGGCGATGCTCAGGGGTTTCTCCTGGCTCTGCACTCAGGAATTACTTCTGGCTGTGCTCGGGGGACCATATGGGATGCCGGGGATCGAACCCAGGCCGGCACAGGCCGGCCACGTGCAAGGCAAGCGCCCTACCCGCTGGGCCATCGCTCTGGCCCCCAGAGACTGAATTTCTACCTGGAAAATCTGATAAAATAAACTATGATCTTTCTTATCTACGTCATAACATCATAATCCAACAGTACATCACTGACTCATAAATAGACAACTAGGGCCAGAGAGATAGTACTATGGGTAGAGTTAGGGTCTTGCCTTGTATGTGGCCCACCTGGGTTCAATCTCTGACATCCTTTGGGGTCCCTAAGAACACAAGGAGGGGGCCGGAGTGATAGC
>JAJIBD010016807.1:0-23725 GCA_021461705.1 Cryptotis parvus | reverse complement strand
TTAGATCTCTGGCATCCCATATGGTCCCCAAGCATTGCCAGGAGTAATTCCTGAGTACAGAGCCAGAAGTAACCCCTGAGATTGCTGGGTGTGACCCAAAAAGCAAAAAAAAAAGAGAGAGAGAGAGAGAAAAAGGTTAGAACTTCTGTACCATAGATAGGGTGTCTTATTAATACAATAATTAATACATTAATTTTAAAATATACTATTTCCCCTGACACAGGAGTTTGTAGGAATGAGAAAGTCTGGGACTTTAGAGTAGAGCATTTTATTCTGTTTAAGAACAGCAAAAATTTGGAAAAGTATAACTTGACTAACCATAATAATGCTGTTTTGTCTATCAGTGAATTTGATTCTATTCACTTGAGCTTTTAGCTCAGTAGGTTTCTTAGTATATCATTTGGATTGAATCTTTATGTTTATCCTCCCTATCTATCACTATCTTCCCATTCATCATCAATTTGCTTCGAGCAGGCTCCAGTAACATCTTCATTGCTCAGCTCCAGGAACATAAAGATCCTCAAACCATTATATTAGGTCATGGGAATGACCTAACATAATTGTTACTGCTATTTATCATATCAAATATGACACGGGCAGCTTGCCAGGCTTGCCGTGGGGGGTGGCATACTCTTGTAGTCACCTCTAAATACAGCATTTATTGATGAACTGCATGGCCACAAGCAGCCCGGCATGCCGGGGCTGTGGTAGGCTCATCTGTTGGATGGCATTCTGATGAGAGGGGAGGTCTGGATGTGGAAAATGGCGGCCATTTTCCACTCCGGACCTCCTCTCATCAGAACTCCATCCGCAGATGAAGCCTATCACAGCCTGGATCATCAACACCCACCCTGCAGCAGTTTTTTTTTTTTCAATCCGGCCCAGGTATGCTGATCCAGAGACTCACAGACATGGGGGCAGAGCTCACCAGCTCTCCCTGTGCCCAGCCACTCACGAGGCACCGGGAGGGATGGCGGGTTCTAGCCCTCGCCTGCCACCCCCTAGCAGAGCCTCGCAACAAACCAGACGACACCCCCACTCCATGAGGGCCGCCATTTTCCACATGTTACCCTTCTACTTTGATATATATTATTATTTATATGCTTGATTTCCTTTCCACAGATAAATGAATATATAAACAGACATATACATTTCTATGTAGTCAAGATAGTTGCAGGTTTCTTATAAATATCACATTGTGTATTTCCTAGAATAAGTCCATTCTACTCATAATAACCTTTCCTTTATGATAGTCAAGAAAATTATCACATTTAAGTTTCCTAATTTTCCCCAAATTTTCTTTTTTATATTTATTTATCCTGACCGAGGTTCTAATCAAGAATTTTCCATTAAGTAAATATACCAAGGAGAAGCAGAGGCAGTGCTTGCCACTTATTAACCTCCCAGA
Organism: Cryptotis parvus; assembly: GCA_021461705.1. Classification (NCBI taxonomy): domain Eukaryota; kingdom Metazoa; phylum Chordata; class Mammalia; order Eulipotyphla; family Soricidae; genus Cryptotis; species Cryptotis parvus. Next base: position 22,317 of record JAJIBD010016807.1, on the reverse strand, counting down.
GGTTAATAAGTGAGTTAATAATAAGCTTTCAATGAGACAGTCCACTGGCAAAGAAAATAAAAATACAACTAAACTAAAGGGTCTATGTCAAACTTAAAAGCATTTGCATGGTGAAAAAAAATAAAGCCCAAATATAAAGATAGCTATAAATGGGAGAAAATATTTTTACATCATAGGTGGGGTTACTTTCATGTATATAGCATACACAGTAACTCAATAATTCAAACCCTTGAGGACCACAAAACAAATAATCAGATCAAAAAATTAAGAGAGGACCTGAACAGACACTTCTTTGCAGAACACAAAGACGGCAACAAGCAAGTGTTTATTTTCAATGATTGTTAGAGGAAGACAAGTAAGAGTAATATCTTCACCAGTGATATCATCTCAGAACAGTGAAAACGGTTCACACCAAAAAGACTGAAAAAAAAACAGTGTTGGAGAGGATGTGGTGAAAAAGGGAACTCACATGCACTGTTGGTCAGAATGTCTTCTGCATCAGTCTTTTGCAAAACGGGGTGAAAACTTAACATTACATTAAGAATTGAATTTGCAAAGGATCATGTCATTCCCCTAGGTATTTACCCCAAGAACACTAGAACTGATCACTAAAATTGATCTGCAAGGATATTTGCACACCTATGTCCATAACAGGATTATCAATAGCCAAGATCTGGAAACATGTCAATTACCCAACAACAGATGAGTGGAGAATAGAATTGTGATACATATGCACAATGGAATATGACTTGACTGACTATGATAAAAAATGAAATCAGGTATTTTGATGCACCTACATGGAATTACAGTCTTGTGCAAAGTGAATTGTGTCAGAAGGAAAAGATAAGTACCAGCTGATCTCACTCAAATATGGAATATAATGAAACAAATTAAGGGATTAGACAGTCCCTAGTGGAAACAAACCTGAGATATTGCCATGTTAAAGGGATGTAGGTAGTGGTAGCGGAGAGAAGAAACCTTGTGACAATGGTAGAAGATTTAACCATCTGGTGGTGGGAATAGTGAATAATCATTGTTAATAAAAAGCAATAAATATGGAAACTGTTGAAGTTTTATATGAAAAAAATAGCTTCACACTTAATAGATTAATGCTAAGCATGCCCAGGTTCCAGTTACCATCCCTGGGACTCCTGAGCACTATGGGGTAGGTCACCATGGTGACCCACAGCACTCCTGGGGGAACCCCCAATTTACACTTTAAAAATATGTATATGCGATTAAGCAAAGAAAACAATGGAACAAGATTTATAGCTGCATTTTATTGTATCTTTTCGCTCTCTTTTACCAGTTCTCCCTTAGCTTTTTTTGGTTTTATTTTTTTGTTGCTATTGGTGTGTGTGTGTGTGTGTGTGTGTATGTGTGTGTGTGTTTTATCTTTATTAAGAGTTTAAGGAAAACACTTTTCAGAATATCTCATTGTCAGTTTGTTTGATTATTGGTCAGTTTGGTTTGGGGTCACACCCAGCTATATTTAGGGATTACTCCTCTTTCTGTTCCAAGGGTTCGCTCCTGTCAGTTCTGGAGGCACCCAATGTAGTGCAAGGAATCAAACCTGGGTTAGCCAAGTTCTAGTCAAGCACCTTACTCTCTATACTGTCTCTCTAATTCACATTGTATGGTTTTGTCTGATTTATTTTTCCTGATTAAAAAAACAAATCAGGGGCTGGAAAGATAGTACAATTTGTAGGACACTTGTCTTGCACATGGCTATCCTAAGTTCTATTCCCAGCACCATTTGTGTTGTCTGAGCACCACCAGCACCTGAGTACAGAGCCAGGAGCAAGATCCGAGTATCACTGGGTATGGCTCCAAAACAAACTAACGAACAAAAGATGAGTCCAACTAATGTCATACAAGAATACTATGTATGCAATACTCTGTACTAAGGGACACACAAAATAAGTATTATTTTAATATTTTAAACAATTTTATTAACTCTTACTTAGACAGCCTTTTAATATAACTTATTGAAAGTCCCACACAAATTGTTTATGTGCCAATAACTGTAGCCTTAATGAATGCTGGCTTTAGAGGTGACTACAAGAGTATGCCACCCGCACGGCAGAGCCTGGCAAGCTACCCGTGTCGTATTTGATATGCCAAATACCAGCAACAATTATGGATCTCATTCCTATGACCTGATGGAATGGTTTGAGACTCTATGTACCTGGAGCAAGCAGGTGCCCTTTAGGCTCTACTTGCATGAGACAGGTCTCATGGAGATGTTACTGGTGCCCGCTCGAGGAAATTGATGATGAACGGGAAGACAGTGATACAGTGAAGTATTTTCATCATAAATATAAGACTAAAGCCAAACATTTATAAAAAAAATAGAAGAGAAATTACTAATAGTCACTCCATCTTAACTCTCACAATAATATATTGTTGTAATTCCAATCTTCTCCCTGGTATGTTTCTTAGCACAAACTTTCATAAGTGCTCATAGAAAGCCCCAAACAGAGATTTGAGCCGGGCAAGGCTTCCAAGTGTAGTTGGGCATTCTAGCACAGCCATCCTTGGCACTAGCTCCAAAGGAACATATGGAACAGAGGATCAAACTCACGGTCTTGTGCCCAAAAAAGCATGAGCCCTACTGCTTTGCACTATCTCCTTGGCTTTTTACCATAATTTTAATTGTATTACATTACAGAACTAACTTTGTATTCTGGTTGGTTTTGACATTATATCACATCTTAAGCATTTTCTCTAGAACTAACGGCTACAATGTTGTGACTGTTTTCAGTCCTTAACCAGTTACAGACAGCATCAGGCACTCTCTATTTACTATTTCTCTTTAAAGTTTATGATGACCTTTGAAGTAGGTTCTTTTATTATTCTTATTTTAGGGTTGAGGAAACTGAGGCTCCATACCACAGCTGGTAAGATGGGAAAAAGAGATTTGAACCCAAGTATATGTGACTTCACTGTACCATCTGTCTCCTATCAGTTTTATTGAATGTACCCTGATTTATCTATTTTATGTAAACATACTAGAAAACGTTATTAACTTAGCTCTGCTCTTATTTTCAGCTCAGCCCTGGACTTTTCAGCATAGGCTTCAAAGATTAAAACTAAGAACTTAAATTAAACCAATATCTATTGGATTTTTCCAAGATCTATTTTAATAGCCAAGGAATATATGTTACTTAGAGGAAAAATAAAATAAAACCATCAAGCAGACTGGGCAGGAGTGAGTGATCAAAATCAGCCAAATGGGGAAACATACAGGGTAAAGTTTCAAGTCCTCTGGTAGCTTAGGTCCCGTATAGCATAGACAGGCACAGACGTTTCTGCCCTTGGTCTCTGGCTGCCACACTTCCAGAGGTATTTGGCTTTGACAGCAACAGTATGTCAAAGTCTGTCTTCTCTTTGGACTCACCAGGAGATTCTAGATTTAAGCTGTGCAGAAACCATTCAGCTGTTGGGAGCCTCTGATTTAAACATACCCCACTGATTACAATGTGTTCCGATCTCAAGGCTTTGAAAAACACAAATTCTTATACTTCTAAATGCACTTTAATGTGGATTAAACACCTACGTTTGTCTAGTAACCCACAGTGACAGCCAGGGAAGAGGCGGCAGTAGCAATTCCTTTTGCCAGCCCAGCATTTGGGAGGGCTCGGCGCACAGCAGGAAAGCGCTGAATGCATTTCAACTGTAGCCAAGTTAGTGGTTTAAACTTCATAAACATGTCTCAAATGTTATGATTCTTATCTTTATGCCACGGCATTCCTACCTCAAAGAATAGCTTTTAAAAAAAGACACAATTCAGCAAATAGTTCTAAGAACTTTGATACACACAAAAAAAGTTGGATTAATCATTTTTTGGTTGCTTGTCTTTCTGTTGGCCTTTCCCCTGGATGCGTCTGCATAATGCAGTCAGAATGCTCAAACATTTACCAAAAAGGGGTAAGCAATGGAACCTTCTTGTGATTAAAAGTCAAAATGAAGAGAAATGGAGTTCTTCAGAGTTTTACAACTTTTTTTTGACTTAGGAATTTGAACAGTGATCAAGATTTAGCAGGATTTCCCATGTTACTTTCTTTAACACTTTCTTTAATACTTGAGAATCAAAGAAAACATCTTTATTTTTTGATATGAGAATAAAAGAAAACATCCGTATGATTAACCAACAAAAGAAGCTATGTTTGGTGAACGTTTCAACTCTGTTAGGTAAAACGTGATGCTAAAGTATCAAGAGTTCTTGACATATCAAGAGTCCCAGACATATCAGGCAGCGATTGCCACAGTGATGCTGTGTGTCAAACAAACCCAACATTTATGTGACATGCAATAATCAGCATATGCAGCATCTCATTTGGAGAGATTTACTAGACAGTTGGTTATATTGATTTTGACTGTGTGTGTTCACTTTCCCAGGGAGCTAGCTAGTATCTGCTGACTTAGGCTGATCTCGTAGGGAAAGTCTGGGGAAACCTGATTTTGCCTTCCATGTTTCTCAGTCTCTAGCAGGAATATTTTTAAGTTCATTGCAAAATTATGAAAAACAAATAATTTCTAGTCTTTGTCTGCAAAATTCCATGGGACAAAGCTAGCCACATGCTTGAACACATTTTCAAGGAATGGAGAATAATAGTCTGTCCACAATAGGAGGCATTTCAAAGTTACATAATAAAGACAGGGTTTTTGAGAATGGTAGAAATTTAGGTCCATAATTTCATACATAATAGCAAGAAATTCTGTGCTCTGTAAAGTTCAAGTCAGAATTAATCCTGCCAATAATTAAAAACCAGTGCCAATGGAATCAAAGGTTAGACTGTGATAGAAGCAGTGATGCAAGTGGCTAAACACCAGCTCAAGGTGGACATTCTTTAGCATCAAAAGATGGCTAGAAAGATTTGGTATTATTTAATCCCAACCCAAATTGATCTGTGAATTCAGAGTAATCTAAGTCAACATTCAACAAGTTGTTTCATAGAGGTCACCAAAATGACCCATAAATTTAATTAGAAAGATGATGGACGTCACAGCAAAGACAATTTTGAAAAATAACAAAGCTTATCTATTAAACACTTGTGACAATGCTATAATAGGTAAGCATTGTCAAAAATGCTACCCATTATAAGCATTTATGACGGAGGTCTGAGCTCGCGTCGCTCTGACATCTGTCACTGTTCCAGAGTCAGGGATTCTGTCTCATTTGCCAAGGCATCGAAAATCAGATGGGCTGGACATGTAATGAGATTTGGAGATGACCACTGGACTGGAGCCATTACCGACTGGATCCCACGGGATGTCAAAGATCACATGGCCGCCCACCTACGAGATGGTCAGACTTCTTCGTCCAAGACCCTCAACGAACGGTTTGAGGCTCTTCATATTCTTGAAGCAACCAGATGCCATTGGGCTACACTGGCACGTGATAGGGTCAAGTGGAAATGTTACTGGTGCCCGCTTGAGCAAATCGATGAATAACGGGATGTCAAGTGATCAAGTGATCAAGTGACAATGCTATATCATCAAGAGTGCGTACATCATGAAAGGATGAATACATAAACCAGAGATAGAATAAAATTCAAGATAGATGAACAAATAGACAGCAGCTTTATCATAATTCTAAAACTAAGGAACCAAGGAAATTAAATATAGAGAAAGATTTTTTTCAACAATTATGCTGGAATTTGTGAATTTAAACATAGCATCATGAGATTTGACTCCTCTCTTGAGTTATATGCAAAAAAACTAATTGAAATCAATGCATGCAAAATCAAAGTAAGAAAATTCCAGGTGGTACTATGCAGCTGTTAGGAAAAATGAAGTTACAAAATTTGCCTATAAATGGATGGACATGGAGAAGATTATGTTGAGTGAAATTAGCCAGAAGGAGAGAGACAGATACAGAATGACTGCATTTATTTACTGCATTTATTTGCATGACATAAATATATATGTACATATTATGATACCAATATCCAAGGTCAAGTGAAACTTGACCTTGTAACAAGAGGTCTTGTCAAAGGTGGAAATTATCACAAACGTGTGGAGTCAGAGACTAGGTAAGACAGAAAATGGAACAGTGTGCTAACAATTGTCAAAAGTACTAATACCAACCTAGAACTCAGCATTAAATACAGGCAAAAAGATACACATGACAACCCTTGTATGTATGTTCTGTAATACATAGTCTGGAAGGGAAGGAAAAGAGAAAGAGAAGAGAAAGAAAGCGAAAGAAATAAAGAACCTGCCATGGAGGAGGACTGGGGGAGAGGGAGGGAACCGGGTAGTTCGTGGTGGGAGATGGGCACTGGTGGAGGGATGGGTGCTGGAACACTGTATGACCAAAACTCAAATATGAACTTTTTAATTGTATATCTTTTAATTGTATATCTCACAGTGGTATAATAAAATACTTTAAAAAAAAGAAGAAAAGATATACAGAACCCGCCAGGTAGTTGGGGTGTGGAAGAGGGAGGGAGGTAGGGACATTGATGATTTGAGATGGGTTCGGTGTAGGGATGGGTGTTCGAACACTGTAGAACCAAAACTCGAGCAATTTTATGTCTAAAAGTGATGTAATAAAATTTAAATAAAAAAAAAGAAAAGAAAAGAAAATTCCAGGTGGAAAAAAAACAATATTTGCAACATGAATAAAAGAATGGTTTCTTAAGTGAGACAAAAATTATGAGTTAATAAAAAAATAAGTAGTATTATAAAAATTTTAATTCTGGTGGCCAAAAAGATAGTATAGAGGGTAAAGTGCTTGTCTTGCACATGAATGATCTAGATTTGATCCCTGAATCCCATATGGGCCCATTACTCCCTCCAGAGATGATTCTTGATTTCAGATACAGGGTAAGCCCTGAGCACCACCAAGTGTGGCCACCTCCCAAATTTTTTTTATTGTCCTCTTCTAAATCTATAAGGAACATAGAAGAAAACATAGGCAAAACCCTCCAGGATATTGAAGCTAAAGGTGTCTTCAAGGAAGAAATATCACTGACAGAACAAATGGAAACAAAGATAAACATATGGGACTATGTGAAACCGAAAAGCTTCTCAAAAGAAATGGTGGCCAACTGGTAGAACTTTACAAAAAGAAAACAAACAACCCCATCAAAAATTGGGGAGAAGAAATGAACAGAAACTTTAGCAAGGGAAGAAATTCGAATTGGCCAAAAAACATATGAAAAAATGCTCATCATCACTAATCATCAGAGAGATGCAAATCAAAACAACAATGAGATACCACTTTACACCACAGAGACTGGCACATATTCAAAAGAGCAAGAACAACAAGTGCTGGCGTGGGTGTGGGGAAAAGGGGACACTCATCCACTGTTGGTGGGAATGCCAGCTGGTACAGCCTTTCTGGAAAACAATATGGACTTTCCTCCAAAGACTAGAAATTGAACTCCCATTTGACCCAGCCATACCACTCCTGGGAATCTACTCTGGGAAACCAAAAATACGCAGCGGAAACACCATCCCTACTTTTATGTTCATAGCAGCATTATTCACAATAGCCAGACTCTGGAAGCAACCAGAGTGCCCAAAAATCGATGACTGCATAAAGAAGCTTTTGGTACATCTACACAATGGAATACTATGCAGCTGTTAGGAAAAATGAAGTTATAAAATTTGCCTATAAATGGATGGACATGGAGAAGATTATGTTGAGCGAAATTAGCCAGAAGGAGAGACAGATACAGAATGACTGCATTTATTTGCATGGCATAAATATATATGTACATATTATGATACCAATATCCAAGGTCAAGTGAAACATATATCAGGAGGTCTTGTCAAAGGTGGAAATTATCACAAACGTGTGGGAGTCAGAGTTTAGGTAAGACAGAAAATGGAACAGGGTGCTAATAATAGTCGAGGGTACTAATGCCAACCTAGAACTGAGCATTAAATAGAGGCAAAAGGATACACATGACAACTTTTTAATGTATGTTCTGTAATCCATAGTCTGGAAGGGAAGGAAAAGAGAAAGAGAGAGAAAGGGAAAGAAATAAAGAACCTGCCATGGAGGTGGGCTGGGGAAGGGGGAAGGAACCGGGACGTTGGTGGAGGGAGATGGGCACTGGCGGAGGGACGGGGTGCTGGAACACTGTATGACCAAAACCCAAATATGAACTTTTTAATTGTATATCTTTTTATTTGCATATCTCACGGTGGTATAATAGAATACTAACAGAGCCTGGTGCTCAAGCCAGAAATCAAGCCAGCAGAGCCTTGCAACAAGCCAGACGACCCCCACTCCATGAGGGCCTCCATTTTCCACATCCGGACTTCCCTCTCGTCAGAACTCCACTTCACAGCCCGGCTCATCGAATTCCACCCTGCAGCAGTCTTTTTTTAAATCCGGCTCAGGTATGATGATCCAGAGAATCACAGACATGGGGGCAAAGCTGCTACTTGCTCTCCCTGTGCCCAGCCGCTCACGAGGCGCCCAGGAGAGATGGCCGGTTCTAGCCCTGGTCCGCCACCCCAGCAGAGCCTTGCAACAAGCCAGATGACCCCCACTCCATGAGGGCCTCCATTTTCCACATCTGGACTTCCCCTCTCCTCAGAACTTCACCCAGCAGACAAGCCTGTCACAGCCTGGCTCATCGAATTCCACCCTGCAGCAGTCTTTTTTAAATCTAGCTCAAGTATGCTGATCCAGAGACTCAAAGACATGGGGCAGAGCTGCTACTTGCTCTCCCTGTGCCCAGCCGCTCACGAGGTGCCCAGGAGGGATGGCGGTTCTAGCCCTGGCCTGCCACCCAGCAGAGCCTTGCAACAAGCCAGACGACCCCCCCCACTCCATGAGGGCCTCCATTTTCCACATCTGGACTTCCCTCTCGTCAGAACTCCACCCAGCAGACCAGCCTATCACAGCCCAGCTTGCACACAGCCGCTGGCAGCAGGGTTCATCAATAAATGCTGGACTTAGAGATGACTACAACAGTATGCTACCTGCACGGCAGAGCCTAGCAAGCTACCGTGTTGTATCTGATATGCCAAATACCAGTAACAATTATAGACCTCATTCCAGAATGAACTGAGGCTCTTTAGGTTCCTGGAGCAAGCAGTTGCCCTTGGGTTCTACTAGCATGAGACAGGACATATGGAGATGTTACTGGGGCCCACTCGAGCAAATCAATGATGAACGGAAGATGTGATGTTAAATAATGAATGTCTACTTTTAAGTTTCACTGACCAATAATTACCTTTTTATTTTAATTATTATTGTTTTAATTTTTTGAAGTAATATCCAACTTGTTTTTAGTAATAAACTTTTTACAAAAAAAAAAAGAAATGGTGGCCAAGATACAAAGACAGTCCACAGAATTGGAGATAATTATCACCTAATGCCCATCTCATAATGGGTTAATATCAAAGATATACAAGACACTGGTAGAACTTTCCAAAAAAAATAAATCCAACCCGATTGAGAAATGGGGAAAATAAATGAACAGAAATTTTGTCAAAGAAGAAATTCGAATGGCTAAAAGATATATGAAAAAGTGCTCTTAATAATTAAGGAGATGCAAATCAAAACAACAAAGAAATATGATCTCACACCACAGAGACTGGCACACATCCAAAAGAGCAAGAACAAGAGAGAAGGGGACTCTCATCCACTGTTGGTGGAAATGTCAACTGGTCCAGACATTTTGGAAAACAATATGAACATTCCTTCAAAACCTGGATATTGAGCTCCCATTTTGACCCAGAATTTCTGCTGGGAATATACCCTAGGAATAAAAAAAAAACACAACAGAAACAGCATCTGGAAACAGAATGTTCATAGCAGCACTGTTCGCAATAGTCAGAATCTGGAAACAATCTGAGTGCTCGAGAACAGAAGAATAGATAAAGAAACTGTGGTACATCTACACAATGGATTACTATGCAGTTGTCAGGAAAACAAAGTCATAAAATTTGCCTACAAATGGATGGACATGGATGGAGATTATCATGCTGAGTGAAATGAGTCAGAAAAAAGGACAGATATAGAATGACTGCATTCATTTGTGGGATATAAATATATACTAGTGTTCTAATAATTGTTGGAAATGATAATGCCAGACTAGAACTGTGCATTCAATGCAGGTAATGGGATATACATGATAACTCCTAAATGTATGTATGGCAAACCGCAATGTGTAAAGAAGGGAGAGAGGAGAGTGACAGAAGAAGAAAAATGTCTGCTATAGAGGCAGGATGAGGGTGGGTGGGAAGTCATCTGGGGACGTTGGTGGTGGGAAATGGGCACTGGTGGAGGGAAGGCTGCTGTAATATTGTATGACTGACCTAATCATGTGCTTTGTAAATGTCTTTCTTATTGTGCTATAATTAAAAAGAATAGTAAAATAGACATAAAGCTATAGACAGAAGGAAAACATTTGCAAAATAAATTTATTATAAGAACTTTAACAAATATCAGTCAGTAAAATGGGTCAAATATTTTGAACACTTCATTATGGTATATTATCTATCTGGATTTAAAATGTGCAAATAAAAGAGTATACTCAATATGATTAGTTACTTGGTAAATGCAAATTAAAACTACCTTAAAATACTGCTATGTGTATTGACTAACTAAAAGTTAAAGGTCTGATAAGATCAAGAGCTAATAAGAGTGTGGATCAAGAATAGTAGTCACTTTGGAATAAATATTTTAATAGTCCCTTTTCAAGTTATATATGTTATTAAGACTTATTAAACATTTTAGTATTTACATAAGAGAAGTAAAAATATATGTCCACGCAATAAGCTAATAGGAACCGGTATAGCAGCTTTAGTTCTAATCTCCACAGACTAGAAACAACTCAAATAACCACCACCTGGAGAATGGATAAAAAAAATTCTATTGCATTTATACAAAGGAATCTGACTCAGCAACTTTTTTTCTAAATTTAGCTGGTGGTAAGGTAGCAACATGGATGAGCTCAGAGGAGTTATGCTAAATAGAATAAAAGTCAGTATTAAAAGTTCCTTTCTATCATTCCACTTAATATACTGGAAAAGGAAAAACAATAAACATAACATATTATTGTGCTTCCCATTATAATTAACCTTGAACAACGCAGGAGCTAAGGAATTCTACCTCCTGTACAGCTGGAAAGTTGTGTGTAACTTTCAACTCCACAAAACCTTAACTATGTTCATATTTTGGTATTACAAAGAATTAATTTCAGTTACTACCCACTCCCCTCAACACATGCACAGATACAAAATCCCAAAAGTGCAAGTCCTTTATATTGGTCCTCTGTAGAAGCAGGTCTTGCATCTACATTTCAGATTGGTTAAGCCTAAGAGAGTGGCATTCAGGGGCAGTCAGGGAAATTCCATTGTATTTATTGAAAAAAAACTCTAAGTATAGATGGAGCTTTTGCACTTTATATATTTAATCATTTGAACAAAGTTGTTCATGTTAATTTGTTAAGGATATTAAATATTCAACCCCAATCCCACCACCATTACAACTTCCCACAACCATTATTTCCAATTTTTCCCACCACCACTTAAACTTGCCCCTATAGTAGACCCTTGATAATTTATAGCTAATTTGCTAAAAATGATCAGGAAATGTTTTCTTTAGAAGAAAGTGAAGATTGCTCAGTCTCACCATGGAGCCTTTGGAGCCATTAAGTCTGTATATAAGCAATTACTTGTATGTTGTCACAGGGTAGGCATTGTGAGCATATGTTTTGTTATTGTTACCTTGTAAGAACAGGGAGATGAGGTAGCAAATCTCTGATTCCATGAAAGTGGAGTCTCCATGAATATGGAGGCGATTTTGGAGTGTGTAGGTTTTCCATTATGGGGGCTCTGTTGGGACAGACCAGACCCAACCCTGTCCCCTTCCAGGGTGCCCCAGTTAACTCAGTCTGGTGCTGGGACCAGAAGAATCTCTGCCACTTGTTGATCTCTTTCGAGATTTATATATGAGTCCTAAGCTTTGCACTTTAAACTATTGTGTAAGAGTCAACTATATTGAACTTTAAAGATAGTGCATTTTCCCCTTCTTTTTCCCCTTCTTTTCCCCTTCTTTTTTTTATATTGGTCCTCTGTAGAAGTAGGTCTTGCATCTACATTTCACAGTTGGTTAAACCTATGAGAGTGGCATTCAGGGCATTCAGGGAAATTCCATTGCATTTATTGAAAAAAAACTCTAAGTATAGATGGAGCTTTGCACTTTATATATTTAATCGCTTGAACAAAGTTGTTCATGTTAATTTGTTAAGGATATTAAATATTCAACCCCATGAAATGTTATGGGATACCTGTTAGATGTGTACACTTCTTTTTTATTTATTTAAACACCATGATTTACAAAGAACAAAGTTTTTATAATCCAGTTGTTAGAAAGACTCATCATTCAGCACCAATCCCACCGTGAGTGTGCCCCCACCATCACCAGAGACCTGCATTTCCCACCCTCCCCCAATCCCCATTCCTTGCCTGCTCCCTTAGCCAGCATGGATTATGTTGATCATTACAGTCCATGTAAGGAAATGGCGTTGACAAAGTCATGGCCTTTTTTTTTTCTGGGCTGTTGTGTGGGAGTCTGGACGATTCTGTTCTTGGATTCACTTTTGGGTTTCCAGAATACAGTGGTTTTCTATTGTCAACCCCAGACTCACCACCACTGCACTTATGGACAACATCTATTTCACATTTATCTACACCTCTATTTCAGTTTGTCCTATACATCCACTGAATAATCTATTCTATATTGCTCATTGAGACCACTTCTCTAAATATAGTCCATGAATATGGTCTTAGACAAAGGTCATTGGAGATTCTTAAATCTCCATTGTGCCTTCTGAGCCCACTGTGTAGGGAATTTTTGATACATTCCCACAGACTACACATTGTGTCCAACGGTTGTGTTTCTGTGAAATGTTATGGGATACCTGTTAGATGAGTATACCCACACCATGGGGCTGGGGCTCTGTCAAGTTGTGGAGTCCGGACCATGAGAATGGTTGTAGTTGTGATGTCTGAGGTTTTCCAGCCTCTGAGAATCAGTCAGGGGGCAAGGCAAGGGCCAGAGCCTGTCCCCCTTCCAGGACTCCCCATCAGCCTAACACAGGGTAGAAGCTCAATCCTGTCCTGTGTACCTGGATTCAAAGATAGTGCATTTTTTCACAAATTGAAGATTTGTGGCAACCTCATGTGAAATCATTTTTTAAATATTTTTTTAAAAAATTGTTCTTTTCTTTTTTGGGTCACATCCAGAATTGCTCAGGGGTTACTCCTGACTCTGAACTTGGGAAGTACTCCTGGCAGTGCTCAGGGGACCATATGGGATGCCATAGATCAAACCCGGGTCAGCCACATGCAAGACAAATGTTCTACCAGCTGTATTGTCACCCTGGCTTCCCCTTTTTGATATATTTTTTGTGAGTCACTCTGCAATGCTTGGGTTACTCCTGGCTCTGGACTCAAGAATTACTCCTGGCCATACTTAGGGGGACCATATGATGCCATTTTTTTTCAATAACATTTGTTCACTTCTTTTCTCTGAACACATTTGAGAAATTCTTGCCTTATTTCAAACTTTTTGTTGTATCTTTATGTGTTATATGATCTCAAGCTTCTTTATTATTTGATAGCATTGTGATTTGTATATTTGGGGGTATATTGCTGTGGCCAAACTTAACCGTGTGTAAGCAAAGCATACTTCTAGCTCTTTGTTCAGAGTTACTCCTGCCAGAGCTCAGGTGACCATGTGCAGTGTTAGGGGATTGAATTGTGGTAGCAAGACAAACCACCTTATCTGCTTTACTATCTCTCTGGCCCTGTTATTGTAAATTATTTGGGGGTTGGGCATATTGTGACTCACATCTGTGATAGGAAACTTAATAACTGTTATGTGTTCTAACTCCTTTGCTAACCAGCTGTTTGTTCCACCTCTCTCTTTATCCCCCAGATTGAAAATTCCTTCAGTCACAATAATATTGAAGTTTGGCCAATTAATAAACTTACAATGGCATCAAAGTGATAAGGAAGTCTGAGGAAAGTTACACTTCTATTGTTTTAAATCAACAACTAGAAATGACTAACTTAGTAGTGGGGACATACCAAAAAGAAAGGGAGGGATGAAAGTTAGGTCTCTTGTGCCAGCTAGTCAACCTGTAAAAAAGAAGGAAAAGTTTTTGAAAGAAATGAAAGTGCTCCTCAAGTGAGCACATAAATGATAAGAAAGAGAACAAGCTTAATGATGAGATGGAGAAAGTTTGAGTGTTCTGGATAAATCAAATCAGTCACACCATTTTTTTTCCTTTTTGGGTCACACCCTGGTTATGTTCAGGGATTACTCCTAGCTTTGCATTCAGGAATTACTCCTGGCAGTGCTGGGGTACCATATGGAATGCCAGGGATCAAATCCAGCTTGTCCGCATGCAAGGCAAGTGCCCTACCTGCTGTACTATTATTGCTATGGTCCATTTTCTTAACTGAAAGCTAAACCCAAAGTGAGACACACAACCTCTCTTCAATTCTGTGAATTCTGAACAAGGTAGGAAGTTGCTGAGGAAGCTGTTTGAAACCAGCAAATAATGATAAGTAAAGGTTTAGAAAGGAAATGAAACCATCTTCAGAACTCAAAGAAGCCATTAATGTAGACACTGACATTATCTATATAGACATTATCTAGAAAAAATATAGCTCAGGTTACCTGTGGAGGGACTACACCCAAAAAACAACCACCAGATTTTAATATATATTAAACAATTCTATATTGGAAGAAGAGAAAAAGATCACATCTAGTCCTTTTTATAACTAAAGAGAGAAATCAATGTCTTGCTTCAAAGTTTTAAAGGATAGGTTGATTTTCCTGTTAAGAGCAGGGGCCTGAGCACAGCAGATAGGGCATTTGTCTTAAATGTGGCCAACCCAGGTTAGATCCCCGGCATCCCATATGGTCTCCTGAGCACCTCCAGGAGTAATTCATGAGTGCAGAGCCAGAGGTGTAGTTTAGAGCCTGACTGTCACCATGTGTGACAAAAGCAAAAAAAAAAAATTATTACCAGTGGTGCCTTCAAATTGGAGATAATCCTCATTTACCATCTAAAAATGATAACGCACTTAAAAATCATACTAAATCTGCTCTGCTTATAACTCTATAAATAGAACAAAATCTGAATAATAGCAATCTGTTTACACTATAGCTTATTGACTTATTGTGTCCTCTGTTAATATGTGTACTCAAAATAAGAATCTTTTCAAAATATTTGTGTTTATTATAAACTCACTTGGTTGCCCAAGAGCTCTGACAGATAATATGTACAAGGAAGTCCTGTGTTTTCATGCTTGCTAATGCATCATTATTTCTGAAATTCAGGAATAAAGGAATGATCTGGGCTCTCAAAATCTTACTGCTTAAGAAACAAGACTACAACTGCCACAGATGGTGATTCCAATAATGGCGCTTAGCAAATTATTTTAAAAAATCTTCTAGAAAGACTTGCCATTCGAGATTACCATTAAGAACATTCATGTGGACTGAAGACAGCACAGTGAATAAGACACTTATCCATATGTGCCCCCTCCAGTGTCAATTTCAGTACCATATATACTGCCCTGAGGCCTATCATAAGTAATCCCTGAGGCACAGGGACAAGAGTAAACC
Source organism: Cryptotis parvus (assembly GCA_021461705.1). Classification (NCBI taxonomy): domain Eukaryota; kingdom Metazoa; phylum Chordata; class Mammalia; order Eulipotyphla; family Soricidae; genus Cryptotis; species Cryptotis parvus. The sequence goes on along the minus strand of JAJIBD010016807.1, from coordinate 6,698 downwards.
TGAAGCACTGCTGGGTGTGGCCTAGAATTATAACTACCACCACCACCACCACCTCCAAAAGAAAAATGTAAAAAAAGAGCATTCATAAATGATGGGAGGAAGTAAAACATCAATTTTGATAGGAATATTATTACTGGTACTGAGCAGATAACATAAACCAGGTGTCACACTATACACTTTCTGTACATTAGCTGATGTAGAGCTTGCTCACAGCATTCCTTCTAAAGTAAAATCTTTCTGTTTTCTATCTCCATTTTCCAAAGAAATCAACTGAGACTGAAAGATATTAAGTACAGTTTCCCACATCATTCAGCTTATTAACAGAGGGAATGGTATTCAAAATCAGGTACTTGTTGACTTCCAGAACACAGAGATCATTAAGGAATCAGTTGAAAGGTAAAGACACCAACAGGTCATGTCATCTGCAAATAGTGATACCAACAGGTCACAGGTCATGTCATCTGCAAATAGTGACAACTTGGCTTCTTCCCTTCCTATCCAGATGTCCTTAATGTCTTTTTCTTCCCTGATTGCTATGGCAAGTACTTCCAGTACTATATTGAATAAAAGTGGCGAGAGTGGGAAACCTTGTCTTGTGTCTGATCTTAAGGGAAAGCTTTCAGTTTTCCCCATTGAGAATAATGCTCGCTGTGGCCTGGATTATATTGAGGAAGGGTCTTTCAATCCCCATTTTACGGAGAGTTTTTGCCATCAACGGGTGTTGAATCTTGTCAAATGCCTTCTCTGCATCTATTGATATGATCATATGGTTTTTATTTTTTTTTTGTGGATATGATGTATTATGTTGGTTGACTTGTGGATGTTGAACCATCCTTGTATTCCCAGGATGAATTCCACTTGGTCATGGTGTATAATCTTTTTGATGACTCTTTGGATTCTATTTGCTAGTATTTTGTTGAAGATCTTAGCATCTGTATTCATCAGGGAGATTGGTCTGTAGTTTTCATATTTTGTGACATCTCTGCCTGCTTTGGGTGTCAGGGTGGATATGTGACTCATAATAAATGTTCTCTACTTTTCAGCTCTGAACTGCTTTGAATCAAAAATCACTGCATCCTTCATTAGATATGATATAGCTGAATTGGATATTCAGTGTGAGCCTTTGGTTTTACTTATTATGTCGCATAAAAAACACATGTGGGACTGGAGCCATAATATAGCAGGTGGGGCATTTGCCTTGCTCACAGCTGACTGGGTTTGATCCCTGGCATCGGACATCCTGAGCACTGCCAGGAGCAATTCCTGGGTGCAGAGTCAGGGGCTGGCCCTGAGCATCACTGCCTGTGACCCAAAAAAAAGTAAAGAGCAAACAAAAAACACATATGTATATCTATTCTAATGTAGGATAGTTTGGGGGATTTTTTCATAAACAATAATGTTTTTCAGGCTATTCCTCTTTTAATAATTCCTATCTCATAGGCTTGCTTTGCCCAGAGTTGGCCTATGTTTCACCCAGCAAGGCTTAAGTTGAATTAGTTATAGTGCTATGGTTGTTATTTTTTGTCTAGAAATAAATGCATACTAGTAACTTTAAAATTATCGTATATTTAATGTGCATAATTTATATTAACTATTATATCAAATAATTCTTACTGTATTTTTGAATGTTACAAGCCTGGGTTTAGAAAATTAATTATTTCTCTTTTTTCTGGTCACATATTTGCTCCTTGGTATCTTTTGTACTTATTTATAATACTGAACACTGGAATGTTTAAGGAAAAAACAAGTTTGTCTCCTTAAATGAGATACATGAATGAATTCAAAAGACTAAGTCAAAGGGTGAACTTTGGCCTCCCTTGAAGGCCTTTAGGTCTCCGACATCCCTTTATTTGACAGCAGAGCATCTGGCCCTCACAGAGCCCTCTTAGACTTTTAGTGAATTCGTGACTTCAGACAGAAACTTTCCCACGTCTTCAGCTCTGCAGAGGACAGATTGTAAACTTTACTCTGAAAAATTCCCTTTCATAAGAAACTGAAGAGGATGAAGGAAAAAAAATAAAGACTTCTGTGCGTTAAGCTGCTTATTTTAGCAATAAAGATAAGCCCTAGTCATTCTCAGATGCTCAAGTGCTCTGGTTTGGAACGTCTTTACTGCTTAGTTCTTGGACTGGAGCCTTGTTATACTAAAGAATTGACTTGAATGTCTGTTTTTTCAAATGTTTGCAACATCTAGTCTTAGAATAGAACTATTATTATTAAGGATGTTTTAGGTGCAAGCCTTATGCCAGAGACTTAACAAATATTATTCTCATTTAATCCTCAAAACACGCACGTGGGTGGGCATGATTCTTCACATTAGCCATTTGAGGGGCTGAGAATGGGGTGATATGGAGAGACCTGCCTTGGATGCAGGTAAACTAACTTCAAGATTTAATTTTTTTTTAGTATTACAGGAAATGAGGGGAGAGGAAAAGAGAAACCCATTATAAATTTAGGTAATCCAAAGTTAAACTCCAGGAAATCATTTATGGGACTATTTCCTTGACTCATAATGCCAGTTGAACATTAGATTAAATTGTAGAGAGACCTGAGTACAGACATCTGGGATTCGCCTCAGAGTTAAACTGTGAGAATGGAAGTCACTAAATTCTTGTGATACAGATTGCATGAGCTACTGTTTTGACTTTTAGCTGTTAGAATAATCATTAGCAAATAACTTCTGGGTCATATGCTTCTATCAAATTTAAGTAAAGCGGGAATTTTTTTCTTTTTTCTTGATTTCCACAACCCATGTTCCTCTGTAAATATTCCAAGGGATGACTGGGCCATGGCAGATATCTTAATTTTTGTATTTACTGTCTCCTTGATGTTTGAACACTCTGTCAAAGTAACACTTCCTCTCGAACTTTTTTGTTAACACCTTCAATGTAAACTTCTTAGTAAAAGCTGCATTCAGTTTAGGATTCTCTCTTCCTTCCCCATTCTGGGTTTAGTGAGTTGAAAATTCCTTATGCAGCATATGATTTTTAACCTCCCATCCAACAAGAACATTTGGATTTACTATTTCACTCAAACAGACGGTGTTTACTGGCACCAACAAGGACAAAATTTATAGCAGAAAGTGGGAAGCTGAACTTGCAAAGCTAGCTTTGCACTGAAGGACCTTGTGTCTGCCATTTCCTAATTGGGAAAACAATATGTCCAAGATTTTTTGCAGTCATCAGCATTCTGATGTAACATTTTCCATCTGGTCAAAGGAAGAAATTCAGCGTCCCTATCTCCATGAATTTAATTCCACTTCAATGCAAAGGTAAATGACTTAGGAGAAGCTTGGAATACAGAAGAAATTCAAGCATACTGAATTGGTTTCTGCAAAGTATCTGTAACATTCCCTTATCCAGAGAGTAATTTTCCTAAAGAGCAAACAGGGAAAAAAGAGAAATTGCCAAGATCTTCTTAATGGAAGCCGCTCTAACTAAAGCAAGATGACAGGATTACCATGAGGTGAGAGAGGATAAAGAAAGCAGGATGATTTGTGGAGCATTCAATTGGAGGTAATAAGAAGTAAGAGATCCATAGAGACAAAGCAATTGGAGAATAATACTGAGGCAATTGGAGGCCAATAACGTGGTATCAGAAGCCATTTAACATCTCATCTTTTCCCATCTGGCTTTAAGAATTTGGCACTGGTTGTTGAAATCCAAAACTTATGATGGCCCTCACACTCTACCACTGACCTTCCTCCTCATTAGTGTGGGGTTGAAGCCCAAAGAAATGTAGCATAATATTTTAGATGCTGGGTTTGCATTTTTCCCTATTCATTGATTCGATAAATATCAGGCTTATGTCAGCAATAGTATTAAGTGCTCGAGGATACAGATCATAAGCATTTCTTGGTATCTATTACATACAGTTAAATGAGAAATCTATTGTATATGGGAAAGGGCTTTAATTTTGAGTTGCTTCACCTCAAACACCAAAAGAGACTTTTTCTACATACTGTTTGGCATTTTATATTCATCTTTTCATCTGAAGAAATCACTTGTCTTCCCATTCATCATCGATTTGCTTCAAGCAGGCACCAGTAACATATTCATATGTCCTGTCTTATGCTAGTAGAGCCCAAGGGCATCCGCTTGCTCCAGGAACATAAAGAGCCTCGGACCATTCCATCAGGTCATGGAAATGAGGTCTATAATTGTTACTGGTATTTGGCATATCAAATACAACACGGGTAGCTTGCCAGGCTCTGCCGTGTGGGTGGCATAATCTTTGTCACCTCTGCTCACCAGCATTTATTGATGAATCACGCGGCCAAAAGCAGCCACACGAGCCGGGCTGTGATCAGCTCTTCTTCTGGGTGGAGTTCTTATGAGGAGTACGGATGTGAAAAATGGCGGGGCTCATGGAGGGGGGTCATCTGGCTTCTTGCAAGGCTCTGCTGGGGTGGCAGGCCAGGACTTGAACCTGCCATCCCCTCCTGGGAGCCTCGTGAGCCCCCTGAAGTAAAAACCCATTTCAAAACTTATCCCTCTAGCTGCCTACTGTTCTATGGAATAAGTGAGGAGCATAAAATAGAAATAGAATATAGAAAGAAAGTTTTCGATATGCCAAAATTCACTGTATCACTGTATCACGGTCTTCCCATTCATCATCAATTTGCTCGAGTGGGGACCAGTAACATCTGTATATGACCTGTCTCACACAAGTAGAGCCCATGGGCATACCTGCTTGCTCAAGGAACAGAAAGAGCCTCAAACCATTCCATCAGGCCATGGGAATGGGTCTATAATTGTTACTCGGTATTTGGCATATCAAATACGACACGGGTAGCTTTGCCAGGCACTGCCGTGTGAGTATGCCAAAATTAGTAACAAAAATGTTTGTTTTCCTGACCCCAAAACAGCCCTCAATAAGGCAGCAATAAGAAAGGCAAACAAGCAGTGTCTTATAAAATTTCACGGCCAACCTTAGGCTGCCAAAATGAAGAAGGACTAAAATGACTGTCTGTACCTTTCAATGTACGTATGCTGGCATTGGAAGCATATATTGAGGATCTGATGGTGCAAGGGCAAAAAGATCGGTACGACATCATTGGTGGGACTGAGACGAGGGAGGTGTCTGTCACATCACGCTATATTGGACACCAGAGAAGAATTGTTCTTGGAACATGTGACTAAAGAGGCGTTTGTAGCGTTTAGTGTCCTTGTCAACATGAACATGGCCCTAAACATTGATCATTTGAATGCCTAACAAACCGAATAGGATGATTACACTTAAAGAGATAATGGCTAACTGCAAAGGCAATTTTCATCTTCATTGTCCACGCACCAACATTCACATACAAGGAAGATGAAATTGAAAATTTTACATGGAACTGGAGGAGTTCTAGAAAAAGATCACACCTTCTACAAGATCATAGTCGGTGATTTTACTGCCAAGATAGGACTGGAGAAGATTGGCTGAAGAACTACACATTGGGACAAATGAACTAGAATGGAACGAACAGGGTGAGACTATCTGAGCTCATCATGTCCACCAAGATCATTCATGGGGGAACTCACAGTTCCAGAAGGCTGAATCAAAATGGGAATCTCCTTGTGGACAGTTCCACAATGAAAATGACCACATCATCTTCAATCAGCGGTGTTGCCTAACCGACGCTCGCTGTCATCCCAAAATTCCAAACAGGATCAGACCACTATCTCCTTTCATGCGAAATTCTACTTCCCCGCATTGGGAAAAAAGGCTGCAAAGTTTAAGAAGAGAACTCCCAGAAAGACCACCAACTGGGCTCTTTAGCAACATTGCGGCAACATAGGAAGATACCATCACTGATGACATCGATGAAGAATACAACCGACTGGTTCAGCACCTCCATGATTGTGCGAGGAATGCTGAGAGAGAGGAAGACACAAAAGGACAACCGTCTTCAGAAAAACTCTCGAGCTCATTCACCAACATGGCAAGGCACGTAGTTCCGGCGACTAAATCCAACATCCAAGCTTACAAAGTGGTGCAGAGAAGTGATAAAGGAGACCTCCAAGGGAGAGAAGAGCAGAAATACTTTGGAAGATGCAGCAGAAGATGGGGAAAAGCATCTGCACCACCTGCCTGTCCTTCTTTCAACGCTAAGACCAAGACGACTGCCCTCCAACATCCTGATGGATCTATCACATCTTCCAGAAAGGCAATGGAGAAGATTATCCATGACTTCTACTCAGATCTCTTCCACACTTTTTACAAAATTCCACAGGGATGGATATGTCATTCCAAATGTTCTCCTTCTTCTGAAATCCGACATTTCATTTCATCGGTAAAGTAAAGGGGAACAACACCAGGCCCAGACAAAGTCAGACCCAAACACCTGTGGAAACTTTCTTCAGTACTCATCAATACACTGGCTCAGCTCTTCACATACTACCTGTCTAAATGTGAGGTGCCCCTTCTACCGTTCAAGAAGGGAGACATTCCACGACATTAGCAACTATCGCCCCATCTGCCTGTTGTCTGCCATCTGCCAAGCTGTTCACTCTAGTCATCCTGAATAGGATTGGCAGTACATTAGATGAAGGGCAATCTATGTGAGCAAGCTGGCTTCCCGGAAAGGATTCAGTACAATCAACCATATCAACTACGGTAACCAAGCTCATTGAGGTTTGAGGGAGTACAAGATGCCCACGGACTCACAGACATGGGACAGAGCTACTACTGGCTCTCCCTGGCCCAGCTGCTCA
>JAJIBD010016805.1:0-19099 GCA_021461705.1 Cryptotis parvus | reverse complement strand
ATCCCTGATCCTTGAGCACAGAGCCAGGAGCACCTTGAACACCACAGGGTGTGTGGCCCCAAAATACAGAACAAAACCTATCAACACTTGAATGTTAAGCCACATTTTCGGTGCAGAGCATCTCTGCCATGGCTCGCGTCCTCACGTGGGCACAGCATTTTGGGCACTTGGAGCACACATTTCTCTGACCTGGCATGGAGAAAGCACTAAGGGTCCGGTGACTTCAGTTCTGAGCTGAAACTCACTTCTCCAACACTAGTGGGCGGGAGAGAACTCAAACGGCTGGATGCATTCTTCGCCTGGAACCCCGGGCATAAGTAGCCCCCATCCCTGATCCCAGATGAGCGCATTGGTGGCCGGAGCGATAGTACAGCGGGTAGGGCCAACTGGGGTTCGATCCCCGCCATTCCATATGGTCCCCCGAGCACCTCCAGGTCTAATTCCTGAGCTCAGAGCCAAAAGTAACCCCTGAGCATTGCCAGGTGTGACCCAAAAAGAAACAAACAAAACAAAACAAACAAAACAAAACAAATGAGCAGCACATGCGCCATCACCAAAGAAGACCACAGTCGCTCACCTTGACCCCTGCTGCCCAGCACAGCCACGGGCCCTTCGCCACTGTGCACCACACCACTCCGTGGGCTCTCACCAAAAGCGCCTGCCCCGGGCTGCCAGTCCGCTAGCTCATGAGGCTAGAGAGGGCGCCCCAATGTGAAAACTTCCAAAGGTGGTTGGGGTGAGAGGTGAGGGGGGGGGGGGGTGGTGTGTGTGAGGGGGGGGGGGGATTCTCCTACACAAAGAAAACCTTTGCGCGGGGCAGAGTTTTCTGGCTTTACCCTTGCTAGGGCTCCTCCTCTATCTCCCCGGAACCCTCCAGAGAACAGATCCCTGGAACCTTGGGGCGCTCTCCGGGTCTCCCAGCCTCCCAGCCCGAGGCTCCAGGCAGCAAAAAGCCCGGACAGGGGGTGCAGCGTCTCGGGCCGACCCAGCTGGGCAGGGGGAACCCCGGTGCCGCCGGGCCGCGCAGCACGAGCGCGGGGAGCCCCGCCCGCCCGCAGGGGAGGAGCCCGCGAGGCGGCCGCGAAGGGGCTGCGCTTACCTCGGCGGCCGCGGGCCGCGTCCCCAACTCCGGGGCTGGATCCCGACGGCTGGTGGCCACCCGTTGAGCCCCTCGCCCCCGTGCCGCTGCAGCACTGGCCCTGGTCGCCGTCACTTTCATTTTCCTCAACAACGGCGGCAGGAAAGCGAAAGCGAAAACGGCTCAGAGGCGGGCCTGAGCCCGCGGGGAGCGGGCCGGCAGCCAGAGGTGGGGGCCCGGCCCGGGATGTGTCCGAGCTCGGCGAGCGGGGACCCAGTCGCGCTCCCGTCCCGGCCGCTTCTCCCGCGGCGCAGGGCTCGGCCCGAGAAGGTGCGGGCCTGGGCGGCGGGGAACGGGCGTGAGGGGGGAGCCTGGTGCAGACGCCGGGGACCGAGCCGGGCGCACCCCCCCCCCCCGCGCATCTTCACCTCCCAGCCCCCTTCCCCGGCCCCCGCGCGCACACCGCGGGGGGTCGTCGGGCCCGGCCGGAAACGCGCCGGGACCGGCTCTTCCGCGCCGCACTACCCCTGCGACCCGCCTGCTCCGCACCGCGTACCAGGCTCCGCATCCTGGTCAGCGTGAAAGCAAGGGTGATGTCGGGGCTCTGGGGGGATTTGCTAGGTGTTTGTTCTTCTGTGAAGGAGCAGTTTGGCACTGGAACAGAAAGCCCAAAAAAAGCCGCTCTATCCTGCCGGAGTCTATGGGGTCTGCAGATTTGTCATTTGAGCAGCAACTCTGCACGAAGGCGAAGGCACTGGGACTAATATGGTTTCTCTGTGTCCTTCCCTCCACAGCCCATGGGGGTTATAGACCAGTGCTGCCTTAAATATATACACATATATACATATTTGTATGCATATATACATATACGTGGGTATGTATATGTGTATATATATAAATATATACACAACTTTAACATGGAAAATTACGCAACCATAAAAAAGATATGGCGCTCTAAAAAAAGAGACAAAAGCAGGTGGAGAGGGGCCAGATATACATATATATACACACATATGTAGCTATACTATATATAAGCGTTTGACCAGCTATACTATATATTATATATATATAATATATATATAATATACAAACCCTGGTCAGCCGCAAGAGTTTGACCAGCTATACTATATATTATATATATAATATTATATATATACATATATATGTATGTATATATTTGGTCCGCAGCACCCAATATGGTCCCCCCACCCACCCAACCCTACCAGGAGGAAGACCTGAGTACTGCCGGTGTGGCCCAAAAGCCAAAAAAGAAAAAAATAAAACAACATTAAAAGCAGGTGGAGGAATGGGTCGGGCCAAATTAATGGGGTGGGGGATGCCCTCATTTCTTCCCTCCAGAAGGTTATGATTTTGGTCTGCAGTATGAAGGAAATGGGGCAGGGGAGGAGTCATGGCGAACTGTGGAACCACTCTCTTGATAGGAAGTAATTAATTCTTGCCTCTATGAGAGAAAACTAACTACATCTTTGTCAGGAAAATGAGGAATATTACAGGAAAATAAAGCTGAAAGCTAGGGGTGCCAGAAGACAAAGGCTGCTCTATGATCTTTTTCTTTTTTTTTTCTTTTTTTTTTGGGTCACACCTAGTGATGCTCAGAGGTTGCTCCTGGCTTTGCACTCAGGAATCACTCCTGGTGGTGCTCAAGGGAACATATGGGATGCTGGGGATCCAACTTGGGATCCAAGTGGCCTTGGCAAGGGCCACTGTACCACTGCTCTGGCCCCTGGTCTGTGATCTTTAATCTCAGGTGATTTCCACCATCCAGATTTTGTCTTTCACCTTGTGGGGTCAAATTTTTATTTGTGTCAATGTTCTAGCATTGATTAAAAATCTACACTATGGGGGCCAGAGCCATAGCCCAGCGGGTAGGGCGTTTGCCTTGCCCGCAGCCGGCCCATGCCAGCCCGGGTTCAATCCCGGCATCCCATGTGGTCCCCGAGCACCACCAGGAGTAATTCCTGAGTGCAGAGCCAGGAGAAACCCCTGAGCATTGCCGGGTGTGACCCAAAAAGCAAAAAAAAAAAAAACACAAAAAAAACAACTACACTATGATCATTAGAGGGCCTTGCATGCATCCAATCTGGGTTTGATCTCAGCTTGGGTTTGGTCCCTTGAGCCCCTCTAGGAGTGACCCCTGAGCACTTCTGAGTATGACTCAAACAAACAAACAAACAAATGAAAATGTCTCTGTTGTGGGAGCCAGAAGCTAGGGGTGCATGCCTTGCATGTATGGGGCCTGGGTTCATTCCTGCACTGCTTTATTTTATTTGTTTGTTTGTTTGTTTGTTTTGCTTTTTGAGTTCTCACCCAGCAACATTCAGGTGTTACCTCTAGCTCTGCACTCAGGAATTACTCTTTTTTTTTTTTTTTTTTTTTGCTTTTTGGGTCACACCCGGCGATGCTCAGGGGTTACTCCTGGCTCTGCACTCAGGAATTACTCTTGACAGCGCTCAGGGGGCCATATGGGATTCTGAAGATCGAACCTGGGTCAGCCGCATGCAAGGCAAATGCCCTACCCGCTGGACTATCACTCTGGCCCTCCTAGCAGTGCTTAATCCCAGTCCTACTCTTTCTAACCACTCCAATCCCCAGCCCCTGCCCTGCCCCAGACCCAGTAGGATCTTTTTTGTTAGTTTTGCTTTTGGCTCTAGTGATGCCTAGGGGTTTACTCCCTGTATCTGCACTCAGGAATCATTCCTGGTGGTGCTTGGGGACTGTATGGAATGCCAAAGATCAAACCTGGGTTGGCCACCTGCAAGGCAAGTACCCACCATTGTTCTATCTCTCCAGATACCCCAGTGGGGATCTTAATCATCCCTCTTAAAAGCAATACTTTCAGGAACACAGGACTCTTAAGGTTGTCTGCTGAGTGTACTCTGTTCTGGAACCTAATTGCAGGCAGTGGTTTACCAAGCTTACCAAGGAATCAGATGAATGAATTATCTGATTCAACTGTTTAATAATCTCAGCCTTGGTTTAGCCTGGTATGTCCACGCCACAGAAATCAATTAGTGGGAAAATACTTAGTGCCCAAACCCGAAAGGATTTCTTTTGTGGCATTGACTTTGGACAGATGACAAGGGATGCTTAAAAAAAAATAGTAATGCTAACAAAATTTTCTTGCAGTCAATGAATGAGTGCAATGTATCAGAACAGGCCATTTCTGCCCAAACTGGGACTCTTCTAAGAGGCAGCTGTATTCTGGGGACTTCAGTTTTCAGTCTGGTATTCTTCCAGTACACTCTCTGCTCTTTCCTCCCCACTCTGAGACCTGCACCGTCTTCTGAATACCTTGCTCTTCTGTGTATTCTTCAGAACCATTTTCCCCAGTAAACTCTTCAACACTTAATCCCACCTTGGTATCTCCTCTAGGGGAACCCAAACGGATGCAATGAAGTCCTGGAGAATCTTGGAAAAAAGAGTAGGGAGGGCTTCGATTCTGCCTTTGGTTGTGGTGACAGGTAGGCAGGGAATCTCCATATCCACGTCCCACTCAGGAGATACGGGTTTTGTTTTGTGTTTTGGGGATACATCTGGCAGTGCTCAGGATTTACTTCTGGCAGTGCTTGGGGAACCATATGGGATGCCAGGATCAAACCAGGGTCAGCTGTGTACAAGGCAAACGCCCTACCCGCTGTACTATTGCTTCAGCCCCAGGAAGGTTTGTTTTTGCGTCTCTATTGAGAGCTAGTGTCTGGTCTTTGTTATATGCTGGTTCCATTGATAATCTCCAAACTTAATTCTAAAATCATTCACCTCTTAAACCATTGATAGCAAAAAATATCCTTTAACTTCCTTGAACAGGAAGAAAAAGTCATAAAGCAAAAAAGGGAATGAGTGATGGGTTTGAACAAAGGTAAGTAATTTTGCTTTGCAGGGCCTGGGGTAGGTGAGTGGAGCTACTTTCTGGGAAAAGAAATAGTTTTGCTACATGTTCCTGAAGAAATGGATGTACGTATTTGATCTGAGCAAGGTGCTCTTCAAGCATTAGCTGGCATGGAGTGACCCTGGCATGGGGTGACATGGGGTGACCCTGGCTTGGACAGTGTGCAGGTCCCATGGCCTGTCCAAGTGAATTCCCTGAGTGAATTACTTGACCTGAGGATAGAGCTTTGCAGGTTCAGATGGGGTCATGGTACTGAAGCAGGTTTGAACAGAAATCACAACTACTGTGTGATTGTTTACACACTGAGCTCTTTCAGAAGCCAGACTACATTCCTTCACTAATCACTGACTCCAGAGTACCTGTGGAAGCTGAGAGTAGGTGAGTTTGCATGACTTATTACCAAGCTTTCGGAAAGCCTAGATGCTACTAGTCTGCTAGGACTAAAAGATAAAAAAGAATAGGAGGGGCCGGAGCGCTAGCCCAGCGGGTAGGGCGTTTGCCTTGCATGCGGCCGGCCCATGCCGGCCCGGTTCGATCCCCGGCATCCCATATGGTCCCCCGAGCACCGCCAGGAGTAATTCCTGAGTGCAGAGCCAAGAGTAACCCCCTGAGCATTGCCGGGTGTGATCCAAAAAAAAAAAAAAAAAAAGAATAGGAGTGGCTTCATGAAGTATTTTTTCCTGAGGGTAGAGGTGCTTGCTTTTGGTAAGGCGCTTGACTTGCATGCAGTGGTATCAGTCACAATCTTGGTTGAAATCCCTGGCACCATATATAGTCCCCTGAGAACTGCCAGGGATCACCCCCTAAGCACAGAGTCAGGAATAGCCCTTGAGCACCACCTGGTGCAGCCCACTCCCCACCCCGCAATAAAATATAAAGTAGTAAAAGTATTGGTTAACTTTAAAAGCTACCTGATGTAAAGTGAATGTGATATTGAAGCACCTTAAGCCCAATGCCATGATAATACCAGGAAATACAGTCTGCCGGCATGTGTGTGTCACAGAAAGCAAATTTAGGAACATCAAAGTGAAAATATGTGAATTTTAAAAGCCATGTCCCTTCTTTGTATTGCATGTAGATAACAAGGCCACTTAAGACTCAAATGCAGGGGCTGGAGCGATAGCCCAGCGGGTAGGGTGTTTGCCTTACGCGGCCGGCCTGTGCCGGCCTGGGTTCGATCCCGGCATCCCATATGGTCCCCCGAGCACCGCCAGGAGTAATTCCTGAGTGCAGAGCCAGGAGAAACCCCTGAGCATTGCCGGGTGTGACCCAAAAAGCAAAAAAAAAAAAAAAAAAAAAAGACTCAAATGCAGGTTTTGTTTTTTTAAAGGTATTGTGTGGACACAATAAGTTGTCAGTAAGTTGTAAATGTTACTAAGTTTTAGTTTTAAATAGGAATTATGTGATTCTGGTAGAGAAAAGCTTCCTTCAGGAAGTCCTTAGTACAGTCTTCACATCTTGGCTTCTATTAACTTTCCCTAAAGATGGAGGGAATTTTCAGAGACCTGTAATGTCAATAATGACAGCTGCCTCTCATAATGCTGTAATAATGGCTTGATAGGGGGAAAAAGGTAGTTATAATTTCCTTCATGTGTCAACAGTAAATGAAATGACTAATTGTAAAGAATAATTTAATTAGAGAGGTCAGTAAGAATAGCAATTAACACAAACCTAGATCTACTAAGCACTTTATACGCACCATCTAATCCTTATAGAAACCCAATGCAATAGGTAATTTATAGATGAGAAAATAGGATCTCAGAAAGGTAAGTAGATGACCTAGAGTTAAGAGCTAGTAAATGGAGAAGACTACTTAATATGTTTTAGTTGGGGGCCATGTTTAGGGATTGCTCCCGTGGTACTGGTGCTTGGTGGAACAGTGCTTCTGAGGAAGAGGATTAGCATAAGGTGAACCCTGACCATGGTAGAATTGTGAAAGTAGAAATGAAGGATAATGTTGGCTAAAGATAAGGTTGTTAAGGAGAAAAAGAAAATTAGATGTGTGTTAATGAGGAGTTGAAATACAAAAAAAAAAAGTGGAACGCGGGGCTGGAGCGATAGTACTACAGGGAGGGCAGTTGCCTTGCATGCAGCTGACCCAGGTTCGATCCCGGCATCCCATATGGTCCCCTGAGCACAGCCTGGAGTAACTCCTGAGTGCAGAGCCAGGAGGTAACCCCTGAGCATCACCAGGTGTGACCCAAAAAGGAATAAAAATGTGGAATGCTTGTGGGGGTGGGAGGTTATTTTTTTTCTTTTTGGGTTACACCTGGTGATGCTCAGGTGTTATTCCTGACTCTGCACTCAGGAATCATTCCTGGTGGTGCTGTGGGGACCATATGGGATGCCAGTTAACCAAGGTCTGCCATGTGTAAGGCAAACACCCTACACTGTACTATCTCTTCAGCCCCTGTTTTATTTCTTTTTGTTTCTTTGTTTTTGGACCACCTGTGCTCAGGTCTTATTCCTGGCTCTGTTCTCAGGAATCAGCCCTGCAGAACTTGGGGACCTATGTGGTACCGGGATTGACCCTGAAATGGTCACATGCAAGGCAAGCGCCTACCCACTGTACTATTTCTCTGGTCCATAGCTGTTACTGTTGTTGTTATTTTTGAAATACTTAAAGTACACAGAAGAAAAGTATTTGTCCATTTTAATCTGGAATGTTTATAATATTTTTAAATGTAGAACCACTTAAAAAATCTGTTCACTGTAAGTAATACAAACACCAAAGTACAATGATGAATGCTTTTAAAGTTCCCCCAAATAATACCATTCCAAATTTATTGCTATCTTTTGTTTGTTTTGGGGCCCCACCTGGCCATACTTAGGGTTTAGTATTGTCTCTGCAGTCAGGAACCACTACTGGTGGTTCTCCAGGAACTGTATGGGATGCTGGGGATCAAACTCAGGTCAGCTGCATGCAAGGCATTCAAGCTGCATGCCTTACCCACACTGTTGTATCACTCAGGCCCCAATTATGAAAAAGATTGCTTGGTGCATTTTTTTCTTTACATTTATACAGAGAGAAGATAGGTGAAAGTTATATCAGTGATTTAATTTTCTTTCTTTCTTCTTTCCTTTTTTTTTCTCTTTGGGTCACACCTGGCAATGCTCGGGGGTTACTCCTGGCTCTGCACTCAGGAATTACTACTGGTGGTGCTTGGAAGACCGCCAAGCACCCAAGCATATGGAATGCCAGGAATTGAACCTGGGTTGATCTCGTGCAAGGCAAATTCCCTACCCACTGTGCTATCACTATGGCCTCTTCCTTTTCCTTCCTTCCTTCCTTCCTTCCTTCCTTCCTTCCTTCCTTCCTTCCTTCCTTCCTTCCTTCCTTCCTTCCTCCCCTCCCTCCCTCCCTCCCCTCCCTCCCCCCACACCCAACGATACTCAGGGCCTACTCCCTAGCTCTGCACTCAGGGAATTACCCCTGACGGTGCTCAGGGGACCATATGGGATGCTGGGGATCCAACCCGGGCTGGCAAGGGCCGGCCGGGTGCAAGGCAAACGCCCTACCCGCTGGACTATCGCACTGGCCCTTTATTGGGGATTCTGTTACTGATCTGCAGAATATACTTTTTTTTTGCCTTTTCGGGTCACACCGGCAATGCTCAGGGGCTACTCCTGGCTCTGCACTCAGGAATTACTCCTGCCGGTGCTCGGGGACCATATGGGATGCCGGGGATCAAACCCAGGCCGGCAGAGGCCGGCGCGTGGAAAGCGCCCTACCCGCTGGGCTATCACTCCAGCCCCGAAGATACTTTTTTTTATGTTGGATTATTTTGTTATATATATCATAGATTAATTAGCTGGGTGGGATTCAAGAATTAACGAGTACCTTTCTGGTTGAATTTAATATTTAAGTGTGTTTATTGTTATTGGACTCAAACAATTATTTTAAAAGTTAATTATTGTTTTTTATATATACACATATAACAAAATTTACCATTTAAACCAGTTTTCAGGGGCTGTGGATGTGGTTCAAGTGGGCCTGCCTGTGTGCACTCACCACGTCGCCCCTGAGCACCACCAGGTATGGGTCCGACAATAAGTTAAAAAAAAAGCTATTTTTTCAGAGTTCATCAATGACATCAAATACATATGAATAATGCAGTCGGCAACATCACCTGCTATCTTAAGAAGCTTTCATCATAGGCGCGACATGCTGCCCGGGAATTGCCTGGGTGTGGTGCCTGAGCACGCGTGTTGCCCGATCTCCCTCTTGAGATGTGTACTCTCTTTTACTCGCCTCCGCCTTTGAGCAGCGCGTCTCCCTTGAGCGCGTACTTTTCCTTTCTTTTTCCCCCCCCCTCACCTAAACCTCCTCAATAAAACCTATTTTACTTCAAAAAAAAAAAAAAAAAAGAAGCTTTCATCATCTCAAAATGAAGTTCTGTACCCATGAAACACTAACTCCTATACTTCTTCCCCTGCCCCCACCTACCCTGCTGGGAACAAATTCTGCCTCAATTTGGCGATCCTATTTGCCTATGTGCCATATAAATGGATTTACAGTATTTGTCCTATTATGTCTGGCCTACATCACTTTGCAGATTTTCAAGGTTTATACACATACAATGTATCAAAATGGCCTTTTGGGGGCACCTGAGGCCCCCATATTATAATGGGCAGGGCCTTTGGCTTGTACATGTGAAGCAGGAATGTCCTGTCGGGTCGGAGGCGCAGAGATGAGACACCAGGAACACGATGTATATCCATTAATATTTTTTAATGATCGCCAGCCGGAGGGGCAGCAGTTCTCATCATGACAGCTGACTAACCGCCAACTAACTGACTTTAGCTGACTAACCTGAGCTCGCTGACCTGAGCTCACTCACTTGGACTAACTCATTTTACTCAATGACTTGAGCTGACTGACTGACTGACTGACCGACCACCTCCACACAGACCCCAACTCCCTTGGGGGCTCAAAGGGCAATACAGCTTAAAGTTTGCATGGTTTACATTACAAAGACAGTTCACATTCATTGAATAGGACTTAGGAATAATAGGAAGGAGACAACCAGGAACCAAAAACCTGCAGGGGGTGCTATCTAGGTAAGATGAGATGAACAAAAGAACCCATTACAGTTGCTAATGCAGCCTTCTGGAGTAGCCCATGATGGCAAGGACGAGTCAGACAGAAGAACAAGAAAAACTTGCCTAACTTTAAGCATCGTCCATTAGACTCCATCTTGGGCTGTTATAGCCAACAGGGAAATGTGCAGAGAAATGACCTAGGATAGCCTTGTCTGGGTACCTGCAGCTTTGATTAACAGTCTCACTAGGGATTTCTACATACTAACTGTATTGGGAGACAGTCTGCCGGAAGTCCCTGTGTATCTGTTAACAGGCAGTATCCATCAGACCTTCCTTCGCATATCCTTAGATCTACCTTCTGCCAACAACATGACAGACCCAAGTTTAATCCTCAGCACCCCATAGTGTCTTCTGAGCACCACCAGGCGTAATCCTTCAGCACAAAACCAGGTGTAAGACCTGAGCTCCATCAGGTGTGATGCCCCCAAATTGCCCTTCCTATTATTATTATTATTATTGTTGTTGTTGTTGGTTCATAATACTATTAATAAGTTTTTCATGGACATTATCCCAACACCCCAGCCATCACTGATGTACTGGTCCCCCTCTCCTGTTATATCCCCATCCTTCCTTTTTTAAGGCTGACCTATACTTTGTCATTGTACAACTAGTTTGCTTATACACATATAGATACATGGTGTTTCTACCCTTTGTCAATTTAAAATAATGTTGCCATGAACACAGGCATACAAGAATCTATTCTAGTCCCTGCTTTTGTTCATTTGTGTATATATCCAGGAAAGGATTTTTTTTTTCTTTTTTTGAGTCAAACCTGGCAATGCTCAGGGGTTACTCCAGGCTCTGCACACAGAAATTACTCCTGGCCTTGCTCAGGGAAGGAACCATGCTGGGGATCAGCCGGCGTGCAAGGCAAACGTCCTACCCGCTGTACTATTGCTCCAGCCCCAAATTTTGATGAAATCCAATTAATCTATTTTTCTTTTACTGCCTCTGTGCTGTGGTGTCACAAGAAATCTCTGCCAAGTCCAAAGTCATGAAGCTTTCCCCTGTGTTGTATTTTGTCTAAAGAATCTTGGATTGGGGGCAGAGTGATAGATATCACAGCGGGTAGGGCATTTGCCTTGCACACGGATTACCTGGGTTCAGTCCCCGACATCACATAAGAGTCGCCCGAGGCACTGCCAGGAATAATTTCTGAGTGAAGAGTCAGGAGTAATCCCTGAGCTTGCGGGTGTGACCCAAAAGAGCAAAAGAACAAACAAACAAACAAAATCTTGGATGGGGGGAGCAAAGTGCTAGTCCAGCGGGTAGAGCACCTGCCATGCATGCTGCAACCTGGGTCCGATTTCCGGCATCCCAAAGAGTCCCCCAAGCTCTGCCAGTAGTAATTCCTGAGTGTAGAGCCAGGAGTAAGCCCCTGAGCATTGCCAGGTGTGGCCCCCAAAAACAAACAGAAAATTTAGGGTTTTTTTTTTAATCTTTTGTTTGGGTCTTGGAGACATTAGGAATTATTTACTTATTTATTTATTTATTTATTTTTTTTTGCTTTCTGGGTCACACCCAGCAATGATCAGGGGTTACTCCTGGCTCTGCCCTCAGGAATTACTCCTGGCGGTGCTCGGGAACCATATGGGATGCTGGGGATAGAACCCAGCTGTGCTAGGCAAATGCCCTACCCACTGTACTATTGCTCTAGCCCAGATAATTTTTTTTAAGATGGTATAAGGTAAATTTTACTCAATGGGATTCATTGTTCAAGAATTCATTGTTGAAAAGACTTTCCCTTTCCCATTGAATGACATAGCACCTCTTTTGAAAATGTTTTGATCATCGATTGATTACAGTAGCTTTACTTCCTCCTTTCTTTCCACTTCTGTGCACTCCTATATGCGGAGATTCTCGTGCAAGATTTCTCTAAGTTCCAGCAGAGGTGCTGCCGTGGGTGTCTCTGGCGGTTTCTTGTATAGCTGTCCTTGAGATGTTTTTTTTTTTTTTTTTTTTTGCTTTTTGGGTCACACCCGGCGTGCTCAGGGGTTACTCCTGGCTCTGCACTCAGGAATTACTCCTGGCGGTGCTCGGGGACCATATGGGATGCCGGGATCGAACCCGGGCCCGGCATGGGCCGGCCGCGTGCAAGGCAAACGCCCTACCCGCTGGGCTATCGCTCCAGCCCCAGCTGTCCTTGAGATGAGGTCCCTTCTTCCCAAAGTGGGACCTTCTGTGATGGAGCTGCCTGAGGACTCTAAAATAACAAGTGATTTCAGCTGAGAAATCTCTGGTTCTATCCATCTGTGTATCCCCTAACAGTCTCACGAGATTGTTACAGGGATTAAATGAGAGAATATAGTTTTCTCAAAGTGCTTTTCTTGCATTGGCATACACTAAGATATTGCCAATGTATTGCATCAAGCCTTTCCATCATTTGAAAGTCTTTAAATGAAAGCCTTCAGTGCTGGGCATAGCTCAAAGAACGAGAGTGCATACTTGGTACATGCAAGGCCCTAAATGTGATCCCTAGCACTGCATGGACCTGCTGAGTACTGCTTGGTAGCCCTGGTACCTCCCCCAGCACCAGCGGGTCCCAGCATGAAGCCATCTGGTCAGGTTGGCTGTGTACTGCTGAAAGTGACTGCTCCCGCCCAAAAAAAGGGGGAAAAAATTGGGAGAAGCACTGTCAAGTTAGTTACTCAGAAACTCAGCACAAAACCAGGTCTGGGTCAGTGAACAACTTCCTTCTATCTCAGCTGAGCCTACTACTACTTGCTTTGTATCCTCATAGCTCAAACCACATTTCAGAAATACGGAGTCACCTTCTCTATATTGCATCTTTATTTGGGTGGGCTACACCCCCTCAGTGCTCAGGACTTACTCCTGTCTCTGTACGCAGGGATCGCTCATTGTGGGGCTTGGGAGACCATCTGGGGTGCCAGGGATCAAATCCAGGTTGGTCTCCTGCAAGGCAAACGTTCTATCTGCTATCCTATTGCTCTGGGCCCTTGTACGTTGTGTCTTGTACACCATGTTCCAACTCCCAATTCCTTTAGCCCTATCACTCCAGTCACTGCTGAGGTGAGCAGTTTTTAGACTTTGATCTGATTCACTGACACGCAGCCTGACTGAGCTTCTGGGAGCTGTAACGGCCCACCTCAATCACCTTTCTTGCCTTCCCACGGTCCCAGGACCACGTGCCTGGACTCGTGTATATGCAGCTGACATTGGTGAGGCTGCCTTTGATGAATGGGTCAAGGATAGAAGGGAATGCGTCCCTCTAATCTCTGGGGCAGATGATTTGGGCGATACATTCCATAAGTTTCCTCCCAAGTTCTGGCTGGCTGGAGCAGAACACAGAGTGCTGGCCAGCCCAGTGTAACATGACCTCGATGGAGGTCTCCTGTTTTCTCCCCCTTTCCTTTACTCCTATCTTGAATTTTTTTTCCTGAAATCATCTGGCTAATTACACAAACACACTGTGCTTTCTGGGGTACCCAGGCTAAGACACGTGTGTACAAAGCATGGCTCTGTCCACGGTTAAGTGCAGGTTTCAAGTACCCAGGGATTAAAGCTTGGGAGACTTAACACTCCTCGAAGGTGCCCAAATTGGCATAAAGCTGAGTCAGGCGATGCCAGGGCATGTGGAAGACAGGCAGTTGCTATTATTTAAAAAAAAGTTTTTATTAAAACATTTTAATTTCCCAAGGCACTTCCGTAGCTTTCATAAAAATACGGTTTTCAACCTACGAAATACATGCTTTAGGAGTACCATGGTAACATAATCAGCAAAGAGAAGACAATTACACAGAATATTGAACACAAAATACTCCCCCATGGCACAACTCTGAAAGACTGAACACAACTTAAGTTTTTTCTTTGTCATTCCCCACCCAGTGATTAGGCTGTCACAAAAGGCACACACACAACAGCATTTTTGGCACTTGGAGAAATGCTAATGGCTAAGGCTGATAAGCCGTACCCAAGTGGTAACTGTAGGGCACTACCAGAGTGATCATGAGTTTAAAAAAAAAACAAAGGAAAAAAGGAAACAAACTAGGAGTCTACGGAACCAGTCTAAGTCTACTGTGCGGGGCAAATAACTTAAAGAGGAAAAGACATAACAAACAAACAACAAAGCATGACTAAACCCACATAATAGTGTTGAGAGAAGAGACAGGGTGCTAGTTCCTCTTTCTCATTTCCTTCAAGCCATACCAAAGATACCTTTGTAGCGAGCAGCTTGAATTTCCACAGCAGGATTCAGTGATAAGTCTGTGACGGGCCTGGGCAAGTCGGATGCTTCATCAGATGTAAACAAGTCTACCCAGTGGCTACACCAAGTGTTCAGAGCATACAGACCCACGCGCTGGCCTGTGTTCTGTAGCTGCCCAGTCCCCCTATCAATTACCTTCAAGTTTCCCCAGGCCTGTGGTTTCCTGCCCTGGGGAAGCAACAACCTGTTATTCCTGGTATTAAAACATTGTGAGAAACCAAATTCTCTGTGAAATTATTTTTTCCCCCTAAAGTGCACCATTAGAGAGAAGATTGGGATGGGGGGGGGTGGGAACGATGAGCCCTATCTGGTTTCTTAGGGGCCTTCCCAACCTGAAATTAAAGTGGGAATTAAGAAGAGACCTCTCAGAGTTTTCCAAATCCCACTGGTTCTAGAGAACAGGAAACTTCTTAGGAGAAGCCAAGTCCACTGTAAATAGTACCTATCTGAAGGTATATGTGTGTGCGTGTGGGGAGAGGAGGGGCACAGTGTTCCAGGAGGACAGGTGGTGCTCTAGGTCCATGTTCAGCTTCTGAGACAAGCTGTCCACTCCCCACTGAGCCACATCCAGGGCCCACAGAACACGAGAAGAAACCGTCGCCGCTGACAACTCTTCACCAGCTGTAGCGTCTCCTCTTCCCGTTCTCACTTGCAGGCTGTGTTACAAGGCTGTGCTTTTCAGAACCCTAGGGTTTTCCTCACCATCTTTTAGCTTCTTAGTGTGGTTTGGAGCTTGCCTATATTTTATTCTGTAAAACCAAGCCAAACAAATGTGTTTGTTTAAAAAAAAACCCCAAAATTAAAAAAAAAAATATCTTCAAACAAACAATGAGTCGCAAAGAAAAACCAAACCCAGAACTGGGCCAGAGTGACAGTACATTCAAACTTGCAAGTGGCCGATCCAGGCACAATTTCCCAGCACCCCATATGATCCCCTGAGCACTGCAGGGGTGACCCCTCAGCACTGGGCCAGGACTAAGCCCTGAGCACTGCTGGGTGTGGCCTCCAAAGACAAAAACAACAAAATAAAACCCAGACCTGAGGGCATCTCACATGAAGGGGGGAGAAAATCATTAGCGGACTCATGTTTCTTTCTCTCCTCCGTCCTATGCTGGAGCTACGGTGGCTGTGGAGAGGGGCCTGGCACCAAGGTGGCCTGTGTGAGATCAGATGGGTGAGGGGGAGGGAAGCACCTCATTGACTCTGACTGCCAGCCACGCTGGTGGAGGGAGCATTTTTGGGGAGCTCTACTGTGAGGCACCCCCGACTTCAAATGGGACAGGCTGACTCCAGATGTGGTGACCAGGGAGGGCTCCTTACCCTTTGACCCTCAGCATCTGGTCGATGGTGTCTGGGAGTGGGGTGCCGAAGCTCTCTGGGAGGAATAAGGTGAGGATGGCTGTCAGGATGGTCAGGCTCCCCATGAGGATGTACGGCAGGAAGCGGTCATAGGCGCCTGCGGTAAAGCAGAGTCCCCAAGGCAGGAAGTGCAGTTAGACCTGAGTGCTCCAAAGGGGATGGACCTCCAGCAGTCCTGCTTCTCCCATAAAATGAGCCGAAAGATTAGATTCTGGCACCTAGGTAGGTCTCCGCCCTGCCCATAGAACCAACAAGGCCTCCAGGGCGGGGAGGGGAAAAGTCCAGAAGATGGCCTGGGCCACAATGAGGAGCACGATTCCTATTTCCCAATGTTGGATTCTTGGGTCTCCTAGGTACACTAGGAACAGGGAACATCCAAGAAGAGGAAAACCTCCACCGCCTTTCCAGATGTGTCACACCAGATCTGGTTTGCCTGAGGTAAAAGGCACGGCAGTGTCTCTGCCTGTGAGGTCTATGCCACAGCATCCCGGGCACGATCAGGCCAGTTGCCAACTCTTCCCAAAGAAGCTGGCTGGGGATGAGCAGGGAGCAGCGGCTGCCACAAGGAAAGGATTTTGGAGGAAGAGCAAAATAGGGTCCCTGTTACATAAAATAGCACAAATCTGGTCCTCTCACAGAAAGAACCGATTGTGTAAAGGCCTCAAGTTACATAATCTTGGGTTTACTGTCGTGAGTGATCTCGGCCTTCAAGTTCCCTTTAGACTCTGATTTCAAAAAGACATTTCTCCCACTAAGCACACTGGGTCCCTAGGCCACGGTGCAGTTCTTCTGACGAAAGACATGTATTCTTTTGGAGAACACTCTATAGGCAGGGACCCAGTATCAGATGGGTCCCATTTGCTGTGGATGCTTGTTTCCCTGTGAGCAAGTCATTTCCGGCTCATGTTAAAGCCAACCAGCACTGCACTCCCTCCCACCTGTCCTCCCCATGGGACTTACCAAGGTAAACAAAGTAGGGGGACACGATGCTGCCCAGGCGGGAGGCGGTGGAGCTGACCCCCCCACACCCATGTTTCTGACCACTGTGGGGTACAGCTCAGCTGTGTACACGTAGACCATGGAAAAGGCGGCAGTGATCCCAAACTTGCCCACCATCACCAGGCCTGTAGCCAAATAATACAGATCTGAAGAAAAGCAAAGGAAGCAGAGAAGGTTTCAACTCAAAGCACACTGCTATGAAGAGCACAAGTTCTTGTCTTGTTTTGATTGGGCCACACCCAGCAGTGCTCAGGAGCTACTCCTGGCTCTGTGCTTGGCAGCTGATCCTATTACTGCACAGGGATCTTATGGTTCCAGGAATCGAACCCAGGACTCTTGCATGTACTCAGCCTGCTAAGATATACTCCTGGACCCTAGAGTGCTGTTGTTTTCTTTTTCTCTTCTTTTCTTTTTCCCTTCTTATAATTCCTGAAACAAACATACTTCCTTCCCCACCTTTTTTTTTCAAGGGTGGGTAGTTGAGGCAGTTTCTAAACAATGATTTCTGTAACTCCCTAGTGTAAGATAAGGTGTTGGATAATACTGAGAGAATTTGGGGGTGCATGAGATTCTCCTCAAGTATTAGACCACCAGTGTGTGCCTCTCAACAGCTCACACTAAATCTACTTTTAGAGGTCAAGGGAGAGGATCAGAGAAATTGCACACAGCCAACCCGGGTTTGATCCTGGCATCCCATATGGTCCCCTAAGCACCACCAGGGAGTAATTCCTGAGTGCAGAGCTGGGTGTAAACCCCGAACATTGCCAGGTGTTACATAAAAATTAAAAAAATTAATTTTGAAAAGTAGAGGTCAAGGAGATAGATCAGGGGCCAAAGGTACATACCTAATATATGCAGTGACTTGAGTTTCACTGGCCCCAACCTATTGGGGCCCTGGCCCCAACTCTATTCCCCACACCACCAAGTATGGCCATGATAGTCCCTAGGTCTGATTAGCTGAGTATCATGAGGAGGGGCCTGAATCCCTTGGGAAGCAGCCTTCCCCCCAATAATCCCCCTATTTTCCATACCAGAAATCATTAAAAGTTCTGCCAGGGGTTCAGCTGTCACCCCAGAACCACCTGCGCAGGAAGTGCAATGGGAAATAACTGAGGATGTGGCGGGTGAGTCGGGGTTCAGTTCCAGGACATTCGTGCCAACACCCCACTCAGATCTCACATGACAGGCTAACAGGCACGGGAATGTCCTCTGTCATTCTCCAGAGCCAACAGCCAGTAAGGAGATACCAGGAGTGGCTAGAGAGAGAGAGAGAGCATCAGGGGCTAAGTACAAGCTTTGCACATGGGAATCCCGGTTGGATCCCTGGCACTGAAACGGTGTCCTAAGCACTGCCAGGAGCAACCTCCCAAGCACGAAGTCTGGAGTATCTCATATGTAGTGTCAGATAGGGTCCCAAACCCAAAACATTTAAAGGTGGTGTCGCTGGCCCACAAAACACCCTAACTTTAGCAGACTTTGGGGTAAATCTCTATGCACACCTGGTCTCCCTGTCATGCTGCAGTGGGAGCCTCAGGGGCCCTCAACCTATCACTGAGGCCCTTAGATCCCGGGTATACTGATGGCTCTGGCACCGGATAGACATGTGAGGGGCTATGGGTCATGGAGAATGGCTGCTCCCTCTCATCTGTAGGCTAAGACTGTTTTAGAAACAAAATGCTGCCTGGCTTAGATCCCTAGCATAGCATGGTCCCCTGAACACTGCAGGGTGCCTCCCCCTGGTTCTGCTTATTCCTGTGCTACCCCCAGGGACTTGGTACATCCATTCGCCCCTCTCCTTGTCGTGGCTTTCTCCATCACTTCCTCTGCATGTTGTCTAGGAACTGCATTGCCCAGGAGCGGGGTTCGGAGACCTGCCCCCACTATCTCAACTGGCTCTCCCAGTCCTTCTGCATTGTTATAAAAGGCCACTGTCTGCACCATGGTCAGCCTCTGCATGACTTGTCTGTCATGTCTGCAGAAACTGGGCGACAAGCTCAGGAGGGCCTGGGTTGTGCCTGCCGCCCTTCAGCGAGCGGAGTAGCTCCAGCCACTAATCCAAGGTATTCCCAACTCCTAGAGCAATAAATGCCATAAACGAGAGACCGAGAGGTCCAGGCTGACAGGGATGGGGACGGTCCTCATTCCTCCTCTGTACTCAGGAGAAAAGCAGCAGCAGCCACATGTGAACTGGGTGGAGACTGAGACTAGCCATTGGCCCTGGAGTTCCTACTTGGACATTCCCAAAGCTTAGACTGTGGCAAGCGCTGGGCCGGAATTCTCTGAATTTCGTGGCTGAGAATGCTACCAGGCAGCTGGGAAGTCTCCAGTCTGTTCCTGTGTGTGCCTGCCTGCAGTCTGGTAGAGGCCGGGTGCTTTCCAGAGCTGCAACAAAGAAGATGCCAGCCACCTACCTGTGGGCACCAGCTGC
>JAJIBD010016804.1:0-10396 GCA_021461705.1 Cryptotis parvus | reverse complement strand
TGGACTATTGCTCTGGCCCCTCTGCCCCGGTTTCTATCCTTATATTTAAAAAAATGTTTTTTCAGGAAAATTTTTTTTTAATTCAGAAAGAGATGAATAGTGAAGTGAAACAGTTTTATGAAAGAGAGAGAGAGAGAGAGAGAGAGAGAGGAGACTATGCAAGCTTCTTTAAAGTGGACAGAGCTGAAGGTATAAAGTAACCCATATAAGTCCATAAAGTAAAAAAAAATATATTAAATATCCCTAATGAGGAAGTGAACCACCTGCCTTTGCAAAGTTGGATTCTCAGGGCAAGAAAAAATAATACAGCACACAGGGTGTTTGCTGTGCACACAGTCAACCTGGGTTTGATCTCTGACACACTATATGGTCCTTTGAACCCCTCCAAGGACTGATCTCTGAACACAGAACCAGAAGTAAACCCTGAACAGCTGGGTGTGGCCCCAAAGCAAACAAAACAAAAAAGTTGGTTTCTTTTTTCTTTTTGGCTCACACCGGGCAATGCTCAGGGGTTACTCCTGGCGCTGCACTCAGGAATTACTCCTGGCGGTGCTCAGGGGACCATATGGGATGCCGCGGATCGAACCCGGGTCAGCCTCAAGCAAGGCAAATGCCCTCCCCGCTGGACTATTGCTCCGCCTCAAAGTTGGTTTCTCAGGGCTTTTCCGGCACTACCCTGGCTTAGGGCTTTCCATAAAGTCTGTTGTTAGGGTATTGTTAAACCCAAAGAAGAAAGAGCTTTGGATTCCTGGTGCTCCTCTCTGACTTTCTCATCATTTCTCTTGAAGCGTCTCCCTTCCTGAGGGGTCCACCCTTCTCGGAGTGGTGCCATTAATCTCCTCAGACCTCTGTTCTGCGCCTCCAAAGGGAGTCTGGCTACTTTGGGATTGGTAATAGAGTAACTTCTCTAGTACTTTATAAGCGACTTATTGCTTGTAAATGAGTCCAAAGTCCCCTCTTTCTGCCTGCTCTGGTTCTATGTGGAGGGCTAGGGCCCCGTGCTCCAGAGATTACCCAGACCATCCCAGCAGTGCTCAAGGGACCATGTGGTACCATGCTAGGGTTGCTCACATACATGTGCCTTAACTCTTGGACTATCCTTCTGACCTCTATTCAATTTAACATTTTTCCTTCCTAGGGAAACTGGAGGCTGCCACGACTATACACAGGGGTGTTTAGGAAGCCATTAGATGCCAGGAACCAGGTCCGGAGCCCTGTGTTCCAGTCCTTTGAGTATCTTCTTGGCCCCTGAATTGATTGTCTTTTTTTGTTTGTGTTTTGCTTTTTGAATCACACCCAGCGATGCTTAGAGGTTACTCCTGGCTCTGCACTCAGGAATTAATTACTCTTGGCCGTGCTCAGGGGACCACAGGGGATGCTGGGAATTGAACCCCGGTCTGCCATGTACAAGGCAAATACCCTATGCTCTATACTATCGGTCCCACCCCTCCCCACCCCAAGTTGATTATTTTTTATCTGCATCCCCTCATGTGAAGGAATGCTACTCTCTCTTTGTACCTGTCAGTCAAGGAACTTGACTTTCATTTTTGCAAGCTTGCAAGAGTCTCCTGTAGCTCTCTCCAATCTGAGTTTTACTTTGGAGGGTAACACCTATGGCTGAACTTTGACCAAGATAAGAGAAAGAAGGAACTAATGAGTTATCTTTCCTTTTTGCCCTAGTAAACTATTCCAAGTCTATGTAGGTTAGTAGAACATTTTTTAAACCACACAGAAGCAGTACTTAAGGGTCATTCCCAGTGATAAGTAGGCATTGAATCTGGGAGCCTTACATGCAAAACATACATTCAAGCCCTGTAAGCCAGCCCCAGCCCTGTTTGCATTTCTTTCTTTTCTCTTTTTCTTTTCAGGTCACACCTGGGGATGCTCAGGGGTTAGTCCAGGCTCTGCATTCAGGAATTACTCAGAATTACTCCTTGTGGTGCTCAGGGGACCATACGGGATTCTGGGGATCAAACCCAGGTGCTGTATGCAAGGCAAACACCCTACCCCTGGGCTATTGCTCTGGTACACAAAGCAAGGGGTTTTTTGGTTTGTTTGTTTGGTTTTTTTTCTTTTTTGCTTTTTTGGTCCACCCAGTGATGCTCAGAGGTAAGTCCTGGCTCTGCACTCAGGAATTACTCCTGGCGGTGCTTGGGGACCATATGGGATGCCAGGGACCGAACCCAGGTCGCCTGTGTGTAAGGCAAATGCCCTACCCGCTGGACCATCACTCCGGCCCCCACAAGGAAACGTTTTAAAGACTTCCGTGACTCAATGTGTAAAATAAGAGGGAGAGAGATGCAGAGACAGAGAGAGAAATAGAGAGAGAAAGAGAGGAAACTGGGGTACCTGCTATTAAGGCGGCCTGGGGGGCGGAAGGGAAGGGGTACATTGGTGGTGGAAATGTGGCACTGGTGGAGGGGATGGGTGCTGGAATACTGTATTACCAAGAACCAATTATGAACACCTTTGTAATTGTATGTTTCACGGTGGTATAATAAAAATAAATTAATAAAAATAATCAAGAAGGGGGAAAAAAAAAAGACGTCCGTGACAGTTGAAGAGATAGTACAGGGGCTAAGGCACTTGCTTTGTATCCTGCCAATCTGGCTTCGGTTCCCTGGTGCCACATATGGTGTCCCAAGCACCTCAAGGGGTCATTCCTGGGTACAGAGCTCCTGAACACCATTGGCTATGGTCCAGCTTCCCCACTCCAAAACAACAACAACAACAACAATGATTTCTGGGTAACTAAGCAACCTGGTATGGGTTTTGTTTTTTGTTTGTTTGTATTTTTGTTTTTGTTTTGCAGCTGTGATAAGCTCAGTAATAAACCAACTTGGGTTTGCTTTTCTTCCTTTTGTCTTTAATTTCTGTTGCTCTGGAATTGTGCCTCCTATTAAGACCCTTCCATGAAAACTTAGTCTCTTTCTCTGCTCTGGAATCCAGGCAAAGACAATTTCCTGGGATCTCCTCCCTCAGAGGGGTAAAGAGCAGTCTGGAACGTATATGGCTAATAGGAATTCCAGGTGCATCTTATATCAGGTGAGTATAGCTAACACTACCTTGAAGTAGCTTCAGACCTCATCTACTAAAAGTGAGCAGAATTTGGGGCCGGAGCGATAACCCAGAGGGTAGGGCGTTTGCCTTGCATGCAGCCGGCCTGTGCCGGCCGGGTTCGATCCCCGGCATCCCACATGGTCCCCCGAGCACTGCCAGGAGTCCTGAGTGCAGAGCCAGGAGTAAACCCTGAGCATCGCCGGGTGTGACCCAAAAAAGCAAAAATAATAATAAAAAATAAATAAATAAAGGTGAGCAGAATTTAAAGAGAAATTTAAATTTAGTTCTGGGCCAGAACTATAGTACAGCAGGCATGGTGCTTGCCTTGTACCTGGCCAACCAACATTTAATCTCCGGCATCTCGTGTGGTCCCCCGTGCACTGCCAGGAATAATTCCTAAGTGTAGAGCCAGGAGGAACCCCTGAGCACTGCCAGGTATGGCCAAAAAAACTAAAAAAAAAAAAAAATCGATTTTTTTTTATCACTATTTCAATATTTTGTCTGTCTCTGTTAATCTGGTCTTGAGGTCAGCTTTACTCCCGGGTCAACTCTGATGTGCTGCAGCATCTGGATAGTGAAAATGACGGCTAACATGGTGGGCGAGTCTCATCCAGCTGCTTCCGAGACCCCCAGAAGGTGATGGCCCACTCCCAAAACCCATCTGTCCTCATGGGGGCCCCATGGTCAGCTGAGCGAGGGAGGGCTGAGTTCCAGTTCCCCCAGCTGTGTTTGAGGCTCTGCATGCTATGGCTGGTCGCCCGAGGGCAGCTCCTGGGTGGGGCCACAGGGCTCAAACAAAATGGAGAGGGGAAGGGGCGAACCCAGCTCCATCTGACAAATTCCCAGTGATTCCCACCTCTCGGAGCTGTCCACCTTTCCCATTATTTTTATTGAGATTCTTCTACCAACAAATTGGATTGAGGGGCCAGAGCGATAGTCCAGTGGGTAAGGCATTTGCCCTTGCCCACGGCTGACCTGGGTCTGATTCCCTGGCATCCCATATGGTCCCCTGAGCACTGCCAAGAGTAACTCCTGAGTGCAGAGCCAGGAGGTAACCCCTGAGCATCGCCAGGTGTGACCCAAAAAGAAAAAAAGTGAAGTGGATTGAGATTTTTTTTTTTGTTTTGGGGGGTTTGGGCCACACTCAGTGGTGCTCAGGGATTGATCCCAGCAGTGCTCAGAGGACTGACTATGTGGTACCAGGGATTGAATCCAGCCTACCACAGGCACAGTATGTGCTCGGCCTGTTGAACTATCTCTTCATCCCTCGTTTTTGTTTTTTTTGAGCATGGGGGCTGGGGGGAGTAGAAGGAGAGTTTGGGCCACACCTAGCTGTACTCAGGGCTTACTCCCAGATCAGTGTTCAGGGATCACTCCTGACAGACTTGGTGGGAAACTGTATACAGTGCAGGGAACCAAACTGGAGTCAGATGCATGCATGCAAAGTGCCCAAATCCCTGCACTATCTCCAGGGCACTCTGTTTCAGGCTCTGCTTCTAACATCAACTGTTTAATTTTATTTATTTGTGGGGAGAGTGGGTTTGTACCACACCTAATAGTATCTGTGGCTACTCCTGGCTCTGTGCTCAGGAATGACCTTTGACAGTGCTCAGAGGATCATATTTAATTCTGGACATGAAACCAGGGACATAGCTGCAGGCAAGGCAGGTCCTTACCCCTTATACTATGGCTCTCCCAGGTGCCATTCAAAATCAGCTATTTAAATTAATTTTTTATTTCCTTTTTGGGGCTTTCCTGGCAGTGCTCAGGGGTTGTTCTTGATGGTGTTTCGGGGACCAGGCAGTGAATGGGGTCAAACCGAGGCCCCCCCACATGTAGAACATGCTCTCCAGCCAGTTGAATTCTCCCATGTCCACAGTGCTGGGATGAGTTTAAAATAAGTCCTTGGGGCTGTGCTATGGGTCTCAGCTCAAGTACTATTCAAAGATAGTCCAGTTTAAGATTACACAGGTGAGGGCTGGAGTGATAGTACATGCAAGAATGGCTGACCTGAGTTCAATCCCCGGTACCACACACAGTCTAGAAATAAGCCCTGAGTACTGCTAGGGGTAGCCCAAAACCCAAAAAAAATAAGTTAAAAAAATAAATTCAGGGGCCAGAGCTACACTACAGCAGGAAGAGCACTTGCCTTGCACATGGCCAACCTGGGTTCAATCCCGGCATCCCATATGGTTCGCCAAGCACCACCAGGAATAATTCCTGAGTGCAGAGTCAGGAGTAAACCCTGAGCATTGCCGAATGTAACCCAAAAAAGAAAAAAAAAAGTATACAATCCAACCCAACTGGTTTAAACAAAAGAGAAAACTCACTCACTAGCCTATGTATAGTTTCTTTTGGGCCCACACCTAGCAGTGCTCAGGGATTACTCCTGGCTCAGTGCTCAGGACTCACTCCTAGTGGTGCCCTGGTAACTGTATTCAGTGTTGGAGATGGAACCTGGGTTGTTTGTAAACTCCCCTACCTGTTGTACTGTCTTTTCAGTCCTGGATTATATAATTCTTATCACCAAAACATGCATGATGCATGCAATGAAACTAAATGAACAACCAAGGAAAATATATTACTGCATGGGGAAAGCCCTGGTGACCATGAAACCTTCATATCAACAAAGAATCTGGGGCTGGAGAAACTGTAGAGGGTAAGGTGCTCGCCCATTCCCAGGTTTGTTCCACGGAGCTCATAAAGTGCCCCAGCTCTACCAGGATTGGCCCTGAGCACAGCCAAGTGTGATCCAATATCCCCACACAACCACAGCCCCCACAAAATAATCTGAAATTTTTTTTTTTTTGGGTCACACCCAGCGATGCTCAGGGGTTTCTCCTGGCTCTGCACTCAAGAATTACTCCTGGCGGTGCTCGGGGGACTATATGGGATGCCGGAAATCGAACCGGGCCAGCACGGGCCGGCCACATGCAAGGCAAATGCCCTACCCGCTGGGCTATCGCTCCGGCCCCAGAATCTGAAATTTAAGATGGAGATAAAGTAAGATGAAGAGATATTGTTGGAATATAGAAGACCCAGAATCTTGACATTCTCAGGCATGTTGCTTTTTGGCAGCTATTCTCAACTATTAGAACCAATTCTCCGCTCCCCTACCCCATCCTTTTTCTTTTCTTAAAGGAGTGTTAAACTTAGAGGCTGGAATAATAATACAGTGGGTAGGGAGCTTGCCTTGCATGCAGACAACCCAAGTTTGATCCCTAGCACCCCATGTGGTCCCCTGAGCCCACCAGGACTAATCCCTGAGTACCACGAGGTGTGGCCTAAACTCTAATGAACAAAAAGGAAGTGTTACATTTAATCATTTTCTTCTTTTGGGGGGGCCACACCCCAGCAGTGCTCAGCACTTACTCCTAGCTCTACACTCAGGGATCACTCCTGCCACGGCTCAGGGGACCCTATGGGGTGCCAGGGATCAAACCTGGGGGCCAGCATGCAAGGCAAGCACCCTATCTAAAACATGACCTCTCCAACCCCCTGAAAGAAGCATTCTAAAACAGTATTTTTTAACAGCCTCATTTTTTTTTCTTTGAGCCATTTCTTTTTTTCCCTTCATGAAGTTAAAGGCACTACTGATATATTCTGGTCCTTGCTCTTTTGCCCATTGTTTGTTATAAATAATTTATTCCACTTCGATCTGTTGTCTTCTATTTTGCTTATGCTATTTCTCACTGTTGAAGAGATGGCAATTTATGGGGTCTACCTCAACAACCTTAACATCTATCCTACTCTGGGGTTATTGATGTTCATTTGTTCATTGGGAGATAGAGACCCAGTTCAATTGAGTTAAGACAGAAAGATGATTCATTGGAAGCAGATAAATGCTGGCTAGGGTGGAGGCTAAGAAACAAGAAAGCATAAGAGATGAGCTGTGGGACACTCCCCACCCTCCTGTTTGGGGCACCCCGAGCCACCAGACAGTTTTATGACCGTAGCATAGCTCTTCTCTCGTTATCAATCAATACTGGCAATTTACACCTGTGACTCTCTAGTGCAGGCAGCTGGCTTAGGTCTTTGGGGAAGACTTGTAGGAGCTTGTAAAAGTTTAATGAGCCCCACTGGGTTCTTGCCAAATGTCAGGTTATTTGGGCTGCAGAGATTCAAGCAGGGTATTTAGGCGGGGTCTAAGGCTTTTGCCTTGCATGCAGCTACCCTTTTCTGGATGGATCCCAGCACTACACACAGACCCCCAAGCACCACCAGGGGTTAGCCCTGGGCACAGAGCCAGAAATAAGCCCTGAGCACTCTTGGGTGTGACTCTCAAGAGCCAGGACATTCTCTACAACGGACTGGGTGTATGCCACCCCCCCACCTGAGGACATCGCTGCTATTCTTTTCACCTGGGCTGCTTGCCGCTTCAAGCCAGAGTTTAAAACACCCAGGTGCTTCCAGGGGAAAGCCCAGTTCTCAGACGTTACTTGAAAGAGATCCCACTGCTGCCCAGCCCGGGGTATGCGACCTCAGAAGAACTGAGCGCCATCTATCTGTCAGGGCCTTTAGGGTGCATACCCCAACGTGCTGAGAAGCACCAACCTATTCCCGTGGCACCAGCGAGCCCATGCAGCTTAGAGGAGGAGTGCAGAGCCTACACCTGTGAGGCGTGTCCCTGCTGAGGGGCCTGTGATCATCTACGGCTCCTGGATACACTCCTACAGTGTATCCTTAGGCCTTAGGGGAACAGGCGTTGGTGGGTCTGCCGGGTTCAGACACGGCGTTCCTCTACTCTATCCGGGAGCGGAGCTGACTCCTGCAGCCTCTCCTCTCCCGCGGCCTCCAGGGCTCCAGCCAGGCACGGAGATGGATGTATATAAGACAACAGAAATCACAGGATCCTGGAGAAATGAAACCAACCAGGGTCATTCCCTGCAACCTGTCAGATCCTGTCAGACCTGGAGTCAGGGGTGCGTGATGCTGGGGGGCAAACAGGCCTTCATACATGCTATGCATGTGCTCTCGCCATTGTATTTTCTTCTTTTTCTGTTACATCAGCGATGCTCAGGGCTTAGTCCTTGCTCTGCTCTCAGAAATTACCCCTGGAGGTGTTCAGGGGACCATACGGGATGCCGAGGATCAAACCTGGGCCAGCCACGCACAAGGCCAATGTCTATCTGCTGTGCTGTCGCTCTGGCTCCTGCATGTGCTGTGTCACTTGGCGCCACATCTTTCACCCTATAATCTTTTGTTGTTGTTATTGTCTTGGGGCCACACCCAGAATTATCGAAGGTTGGTCACTATTTTTTATTTTTTTTGGCTTTTTTGGCTCACACCCGGCAATGCTCCGGGGTTACTCCTGGCTCTATACTCAGGAATTACTCCTGGCGGTGCTCAGGGGATCTTATGGGATGCCGGGAATCAAACCGAGGTTAACCACTTGCAAGGCAAACTACCTACCCGCTCGCTGGACTATCGCTGAAGCCCCAACTTTTTTTAAAGTTTGGATTTGGAGGGTCCATCCCAGCAATGCTCAGGGGTTGCTCCTGACTCTGCATTCAGGGATCGCTTTTGGTAATGTTCAGGGGACCATATGGGATGTTATAGCATGAATGTGGGTTGGCCAAGTGCAAGGCAAGCTTGCTCCCCACTGTACTCTCTCTCCAGACCCGGAGCCGGGGCGGGGGTCACTTGTGGTGGTGCTTAGGGGACAATATACAGTATTTTTTTTTTGCTTTTTTTTGGGTCACACCCAACGATGCTCAGGGGTTACTCCTGGCTCTGCACTCAGGAATTACTCCTGGCCGTGCTCAGGGGAACATTTGGGATGCCAGGAATCGAACCCAGGTCATCCACTTGCAAGGCAAATGCCCTACCCGCTGGACTATCACTCCAGCCTCAACAATATGCAACACTGCGGATTGAACTTGAGTCTCCTGCATGCAGAGAATTTGCTCAGCCCACTGAACTCTCTCTCTAGCCTTGTCTCTACAATATTAATGTAAGGTCCACATACCAAGAATGGCAGCTGTTTGGCTCAACACACAGAAATTAATAGGTTGGGACTCAAGCAATAGTACAGCATGTAGGACATTTGCCTGGAACATGACCGATCTGTATTCAATCCCCACCATCCCAGATGATCCCCTGAGCATTTCCAGGAGTAATTCTGGAATGCAGGATAAGGAGTAAGCTAGAGTATCTCATATGTGACCCAGAAAGCCAAAAAGAGAAAGAAAAGAAAAAGGAAAAAAGAATCAGTCATTCCAAAGAAAATGAAAAGACAGGAGTAAGATACAAATAATAGCACAAAACAAAATCCTAGCAAATGTTCAGAGAACCAGTTTTAACAACTTTCCAAAATATAAATAAATAAATATACAGATGGTAACAGGAATAGAAAACACATGAAAAAAGTGTCAAGCACATAAATATATATACATATCATTACATATAATGTGTATACATATACATATTATGATATAATATGTATCACTGTATCACTGTCTTCCCATTGTTCATCAATTTGCTCGAGTGGGCACTAGTAACATCTCCATAAGTCCTGTCACAAGCAAGTGTAACCCAAGGGCATCTGCTTGCTCCAGGGACAGGAAGAGCCTCAAACCATTCTTCAAGTCATGGAACTGAGTCCATAATTGTTACTAGTTTTTGGCATAACAAGTAAATAAAACACAGGTAGCTTGCCAGGCTTTGCCTTGTAGGTGATATAGTCTCAGTAGAAGGCTCTCATCTCGAGCATTTACTGATAAAACTTAAAGAGAAAAGATCAGGTTTTCTCTTGGATGAAGTTCTGAGGAACTATGGAGTCTGGATGTTGAGAATGACTGAATGCATGATGTGTGATTTGCTCTGGCTTCTTGATAGGCTTACTGGTATCAGTTAGAACATGTCTAGAACTGTATACAATGTATAAATGTGAAAGATCTTGGGAAGGACCTTATCCTAAAATCAGCATTCTCTAAGAATATTGCACGGCCACTTTGCGGGCACGCCAAGGGAGCTGTGGGTCTGGCGTGGGTGGGTCTCTCTCTTCCGGGGCAACTGGCATGGAGGCAGAGGAAAGGGCAGGGCCCAAAACTCTACTCCGAATCTGGCCAGCGTGGTCTCTCCCCGCACATGAGAGCTAACCCTTGGAGCAATATGATACCAATATCCAAGGTCAGGGCAAAACATGGACCAGGAGGTCTTGTCAAAGGTGGAAATTACCACAAACGTGTGGGAGTCAGAGGTTAGGTAAGACAGAGAAGGGAACAGTGAGCTAATAATTGTCAAAAGTGCTAATACCAACCTAGAACTGAGCATTAAACACAGACAAAAGATACACATGATAACCTCTAAATGTATGTATTACAATCCACAATAT
>JAJIBD010016803.1:0-23552 GCA_021461705.1 Cryptotis parvus | reverse complement strand
TATTTGATATGTCAAAAACCAATAACAGTTATAGACCTCAGTCCCATGACCTGAAGGAATAGTTTGAGGCGCTTCGTGATTCCTGGAGCAAGCAGATGCCCTTGGGCTACACTAGCACTCTACAGGAAGTATGGAGATGTTACTGGTGCCCACTCGAGCAAATTGAGGAACAATAGGAAGACAAGAGATACAAGTGATCAAAACTAATAAAAGTTAGTTTTAAAAAATAAATAAAAGTTTTTGTTGTTGTAGTTGCTTTTACTGACTGGAAATGGAAGGTCTAAAGGAAAAGAGCTGTGAGTACATGATGTTGGAGGACAATCAGTGCTTTCCCTAATCTGACAATGTTACATTTAACTCACAGTAAACATCTTCTGTAGCTGGAGTCTTTAAGCATTATGTTAACATTATCGTTGTCATTATCTACCATACAATTCACAGATGTCAAGACGTGAAAGAAGAAATCTTAAAAACAGAAAGAAGAAAACTCAAAATGCAACAGAAAGAGTAAACACTGGTGAAAAAAGTTTCTTTTAAGCAGGTCACAATGATGTTGACACAACTGTTTTTCTGAAATTGGTAAGTCACCTTTCCCTAACACAGAGCCCCTCCCATGGTAGGGGAGGAAAGGAGAAAGAAATTGGTAAATGAGAGGGTGGTAATTAAGGGAAAATATTCTCAGGAATACTAACATGTGTGTATTCAGATTAACTTCCATCACCAAATGCTTCCTATTTTCTAAAGAAATGTCTGGAACTACTGTTTCTCTTGTTGGCTAACAGCTATTTCACCAGCCCTTTGTCTCTACTCGCGTAAAATGATTAATTTCAATGTCTGTCTTTATCAACAGATCTAGACATTGTCATAGCAGAAAAACTAGTCTTTGCTTGTGCTGGCATTGCCTGATGCAGAGAAGAGCTACTGGCTAGTTGTTGAGTGTTCACTTGTCATGCTCAGGACAAGTCCAGAGTGTGAATGACCCAGTGCCGGTACTGTAATCTGTCGTGTTGGAAAAAAAGGGCA
This sequence comes from Cryptotis parvus, assembly GCA_021461705.1. Taxonomy (NCBI): domain Eukaryota; kingdom Metazoa; phylum Chordata; class Mammalia; order Eulipotyphla; family Soricidae; genus Cryptotis; species Cryptotis parvus. The sequence continues at coordinate 22,529 of JAJIBD010016803.1, read as the reverse complement.
CCTGTCTTAGGAAAATGAACAAGCTACCCCCAGTTAGAGCTTTTTTCTCCAAAAAATTCTTATCTCAAGACTTTAATTTCCATACAAATGTCCCCTGGATATTGTTCATTTTAAAGATCAATAAACACACAATAGAAGTGGTCTCTCCAGGATGAAGACTGGGTGCTGAAAGGAGGTAAAAGGGTAACCTATCAGCAACACTATTATAAACCATAGTGCCTAAAAAGAAAATATAAATGAAAAAAAAAAAACATGCCTGCCATAGATGCAGGCTGGGTGGCAGGAGGGAAAATGGGGAGCATTGGTGAGCGAAGTGGACATTGGTGAAGGAATTGATTTTGAAACACTAGATACCTGAAATGCAATAATGAATGACTTTGAAATCTTATAATTCACAGTAATACTTTTCTTTTCTTTAAGTGTGTCCAATGCACAAGAATTGTATTTGGGGAGATGGAGGATTTGGGATATAGGTCACACTGGGCAGTGCTCAGGGCTTATTCTGACTATGCACTCAGGAACCACTCCTGGTAATATCAGTGTATCAAATGGGTGCTGGGAATCTAAGCCACGTCCACCACATTCGAGACAAATGCCCCACTCAGTGTACTATTGCTCTAACCCTCAATGCATAAGGATTGTCTTCACCTGAATGCTAAGTGTGGCCCAAAAGCAAACGACCCTGTTGTATTTATGGAAGAATTATGAGTGCACAGACTAGCAAAAAAAAACCTCCAGAAATAAAAGAAGTCAATGAATTAGAATGATAATATTAAAAAGTTGTATTTTTCTTTATAAGCAAAAATTGCCTCCATTGTTTGTACAAAAATAAATGAATAAATGTTCAGAAGAATCTGAAAGTGAGTGGAAAACAAAATATCATGTTTAAATCCCCAAGTTTCTGTTACTGAAAGAGCGAGCAATGTTTTTTTTCTAGTTGCATAGAAGAAAATGGATTATTTATAATAGCCAGGAGCCTGGACTTGATAGTTTTCAATATAAAGAATCTGAAATCCTTTTAGGTTATGGACTAGGGTTCATTTTTGCTGTCTAGTGGTTTGGCTGTACTGGACAACTGAGTCTCAGAGAAAGGACAAGACTTTCTACCCATTTCTGGTTGATAACATGCCTGTTAAGCTGTATCTTTCTCTCTCTCTCCTCTCTCTCTCTCTCTCTTTCTCTGTGTGTGTGTGTGTGACGTCGAGTGCATGTGTGTGTGTGTAGTGCATGTGTGTGTGTGTATGTGTGTGTGTGTGTATAAGTCCTTTTTTCTTTCTCCTGGAAATAGCAAGTAATGTTCTGTGTTGTACAATAGTATGGTGGCCTCTGAGAGATTTGGCAGGGCAGCAGTTTAATGTTAGCTAGCACGGTTCAGGATGTGAATCTTGCTGAACACCAAATGAACTGCATGAAACTTCTGTGGTTGCTAAGAGACATGGTTTCTAAATGCCAATTACCATTTTCTTCAAAATAACTAAAATGTATGTTTGTGCCTCAGAAGTTGCATCATAGACTACATTTTAAAACATAATGAATAAAAATATTTGAAACATTGATTATTATTCTCTTCATTTGCCTTGTGTATTGCAAAGATCAGAGTTTGCACATATTTGTAGCACTATTTGTGAAGGTGTCTGCCAAGAATTACATCCCATTTTTGTTTCTGAGCCACACTTGAGGGTGCTCATCATTTACTCCTGGCTTTGTACTCAGGATCAGTCTTGGTGCGCATGGAGGATCATAAGGGGCATGTCCAAAATATGATCCCTAGCATTCACATGCTTTCTGTTGTAGGAAGGTGGATTCAAAATAGCATAGTAGTGAAGTCAGTATACGCTGAGCCCATATACCAAGGATAGCTGAGACTAGCCATGGTATAAACAGCTCTCTGGGAAAATCTCTATATGCTTTCCTTTGGTTCTTTCCTCATTGTATCCCTCTGGGTTTACCCTGTTAGCAGTTTGAATGAAGATCCTCACAACTGCATCAAGAGCCTCAGGGAGTCTCTGAGGGTTTCCCTATTGTATTAAGGCTGTGGTGCTAGCTGGATTCATTAATATTCTTCCTTCTGCATTTCCTGAGCCATCTTGACTTCAAATAATGACATCAACTTCTTAGAATGCAATTACTTGAATATTGTAATTTGGCAACTATGTCCCAGATCCTGGAGTGACTGACCAATTACTTCAGGTAAAGTTTTTCTCCCAACATTCTATGACTTGAGTTTCCTCATCTATAATTGAGGATAATAACATCTTCCACATATTTTAATTATTAAAAATAGGTTTTTAGCATGTGCCTAAGAGGAAGAAAACCCTGTTACAAATGCCATCACTGCTAATGTGCTAGTATTATTATTGTTATTAATCATCATGTTATTATCATCATGTATAGGTTCAAGTTAGGACTATTATTAAAAGATATTAATTTGGACAAGTTGCAATGACAATAGTCTAAGACTTTGTGGTTAGAGGTTTTATATAAATTCATAACAAATGGATACCATACCCTCAAAGGCTCATAGATAACCACCTCTAGTCACAATGAAAGGGAGAGCTCTGTAGTAGACAACTTGCGCTCAGGCATGAGTCCTTAAGTTTGATCCCTAGCACTCTCTAAAATGCCAGGTGCGATGCAGATAGTACTACCATTTGGGGTTTTAGTTGTCACAACAACACAGAAGTATGAGATTTTTAGCACACCATTATCTAGTGTGTGCAAGTCCTACAACTAAGTGTACAACCCCATTGGCACTGTAACCAAAAAATGTGATTTAGCATTGCAGCTAAAACCCATGATTCCTGGCAAGCACCACAACTAAAAAAGTGTGGGAGCACAGAAACTATGTATATGATCCCCAGTCATTGCAACAATAATAACAGCAACAAACAGGAAGAGAAAGGGGGAAATGAACAAATAAATTAATTAAAAAATCTATAACTAGCAAAACTAAAACTTTATTTAGGGGGGCTGGAGAGATAGTACAGCTGGTAGGGCATTTGTTTTATATGCAGCCAGTCTGGATTTAATCCCTGTCACCACCTGTGACCCTTGAGCCCCACCAGAAATGACCCTGAGTGCAGAAGCAGGAGTAAGCCCTGTTGTGGCCCCGGGGGTAATTCATGTTGAGATTGGACAGATAATAGTACAATGGGTAAGATAATAGTAAAATGGGCTCTTGTTTTGCAACATGACTGATCCAGGTTCAATCCCCAGCACTACATATGGTTCTCTGAGCACCAAGAGTGATCCCTGAGCACAGAATCATGAGTAACTCTGAGCACTGCTGGATATGGTCCAATCCTCACTGCAAAATGTATTTCTTTTTACAGAGTTGTTCATAAAAGAATTGTCTCATTCCATAGCATGCAGAGCCTCAGACACAATGGGGAGAGCTAGCATACAGCTCTTCCCTAGCCCAGCTGACCATGAGGCTCCCAGGAGGACAGATGGGTTTGGGGAGTGGACCCATCACCTCTGGGGGCCAGAAGCAGCCAGATGAGACTCGTCCTCCAAAATAACTACCATTTTCACTGTCCAGAAGCTGCGGCACATCAGAACCCGCCCAGGAGAGACACTGATCTCAAGACCAGATTAATAGAATAGCTGAGTTCAAGCCCAGGTAGGCGGCTCCCAGAAGTGGAAGTCACTGGGCATTCATCACATGGAGCTGGGGCCACCCCTTCCCTTCTCTATCTTGTTCCAGAGCCCAGTGGCCCCATCCAGGAATTGCCCCCGGCGACCAGCCATAGTATGCAGCGCCTTAGACGCAATGGGAGAGCTGGCATTCAGCATGGTCCATCAAACTAGTGGAACCAATCATGTCCTAGAATATACTACATTCCACGATGTGTAGGAAAGGTAGGCAGGAGGGAGAGATAGAAAGAAAGGAGATGCAGAATCTGCCATGGAGGTGGGCTGGGGGGGGAGAGGGAGGTGGGGACATTGGTGATGGAAGATGTGCATGGGTGGAGGGATGGGTGTTGAAACACTGTAGAACCAAAACTCAAGCATGGGCATCTTGTAATTTTATGTCTAAAGGTGGTGTAATAAAATAATAATTAAAAAATTAGACCCGCATCCATATGGTCCCCGGCCCCCAGGAGTGATTCCTAAGTGCAGAGCCAGGAGAAACCCTGGCTTGCGGGTGGGACCAAAAAGAAAAAAAAAAAAAATTATCCCTGAAAGAAAAAAAATGTTTCATGCATATAAGTGTTACAAAATTTATTTATTTTTTTTTACTTTGTGAAGCCCTACATAATCTTCCCAGCTCCATCTTAAACTAATGCAAAAGTCAAAATGAGCTCTGTGTTCCCTAATTAATATCTGTAAACAAGCTATAAGAGAACAGTAGTTCAAGTTAGGTGAGGGATCCAAAGGAAAATGCAGTTTCATTATGTTTATGCCATTGGATTTGGTCTCATATAGAAAATCAAAGACAGCTTGGAAAGAGAAAACAAAAGAGTGGCTATTAATGAAAATAAAATAAAATAAAATAAAATACATCCCCCAAAGAGAATTTAACTGAGTAAGATACCAGTTTTATTGTAATAGTGTGTGGGTAAGCCTAGATGTTTGTCTAGAAAGGAGACTAGAAAGACCTGGTTTCAACTTCTGGAATCCACAGAGGAAGGAAGCGGTTCTGATTTCTTCAAAAGAGATATTAGGACTAATAAGTGCAAGAGAGAGACATGAAATGGGACTCAACACAAGAAAATAATAGTTTTCCCTTTTCTTCCTTTCTGGGCATCCCAAACCAATGAGACTGTCAGGATTCCCTCACCACATGCAGCTGACGAGGGAATCAAGCTTGCCAGATCATGATCGTCCAGGTGACTTAAGGTGCTGAATCATTTTCCTGGCCACGAGAAAGCTGTGCTTAACAATTCCAGTAGCCTCTGAAAGGGAATGTAGGGCTGGATAGATAGGGGTTCAGATACTTGCCTTATCTATCCAGGTAAGTTTCACTCAGCCAATCCAGGTTCCATCCTTGCACTGCATATGGTCATCCAGGTCCCACCAAGCATGATCCTTAAGTGCAAAGTCAAAAAGTAAATCCTGAGCACAGCTGGGTGTGGCTCAAAAACAAAAATAAATAAAATAATAAGCCAAAATAGATACCTATGAAGGATTAACATAGGAATGGGTGTCCATGTCCTAGGGATATTATAGATAATATTTAGGGGGTGATGGTTGGATTAGATAAATTTTTTACAAAGATAGAGAATTTCTATGCTGTGTCCTTCTGAATAGTAAAATAAACCTAATTTTTACCAATCTCATTATCTGAGCTGCTTCTATTAAAATATGTAAGAAATGGAATTTTCAGGAGTCAGAGACAGAGTTTATTTATGCATTGCATACATCTAATGCTGGTTTAATCCCAGGCACCTCATGGTCCCTGGGTGTTCCAGGGTATAGCCCTGGATGTCCTAATGGACCACTGAGGAGGTCTGGGTAATCCAGGGAAGCACAGGCTGAAGTGGGCCAGATGACTGACCAAGAATCTCTGGGAGAGGCTCTGAATACCACTGGGGAGTTCTCCCTCCATTCCCCCAGACACATACACAAAAAAGAAAATGGAATCTGAAACTCTAATGTGTATCTAAATATAATCTTTGAATGTTGATGATCTATAGTATAGAGAAAATTAAGCTGTTTTCACTTTCCGAAGTAGTAGGAACTATAGAGGAGCAAAATCTCTAAAGACACATTTTAATTTTTTAGTTGTTTTATAAAAAGAAAATATAGGCCATCTCAAGAACATGACACAAGTGTCCACACTGAGTTATATGAGCCAAATGTTTCAAAAAATTGTTTATAACAGTGTGTTGCCAATAATTATAGTTATGGAAATTCTCGTTTTGAGGGATTATGTGCTATATCTAATTCTAGCACTCTCGATGAAATAATTGCCTTTAGAATTACCATTTTGCTGAGAAAAAAAACTGAGGTTGAGAGACATGAGACTATTAAAGTCCGCCAGCTAAAGGAGGAACACCTGATTCCTCCACCCCTCTCTCCATGGTGTCACCTCCCACTTTTCCACCACTTCCTGTCTTGTCTGAACAAGCACAGTTCAAGTCAAATGTCCAAGCAATGATGACGTGCCTCTGTCACACCTCCCAATTAAACCCTATAATTTCCCAGTCTAAGTAAGTTGGAAATCCTTGGCTCTCTATTCTTGTCTGGCGTGCCCAGGAAAATGTTTATTTTGAGATATGCTTCTCAGAATCACTGGTTGTTTTTCAATGGCCATTCAAAAAAGGGCTGTGTTGAACTGGAAGCTCATAGTTACTGCTTCATCTCACCACTGAGACTGATCCTTCACCCATTGCTCCCAATTTGGGGTTTGTTTCAGAGAGAGTGTTAAGGCTATTAGTAGGTTCACAGAAGCTATAAATAGAGCTTAGGGCTTCAGACAACTCACCATGTTTATGTTTATGGGTTGCGCTGCAACCGTTGCTGGTAATTATAGATGCGTGGGAAAGAGGAGAACTGATCAACAGTTCCTCTTCCTAGTTTCATCTTTGCACAAGTCCAGTTCTAAGGGTCTGAAATTATAATCCCATCATTAGGACCCTCATAATGAGTCACTGTACTATATACTTCCTGGACAATTAATCCAGATTGTAGAAAGACTTTGAGGCAGCCCATGTTATTATTTGGGTTATAGCTGTACACTAAACGTCTAGTTAAAAGGAAATTATGTTACATTAAAATATTTTTTTCCTTTTTCCTATAGATAGAACAATGAAATCTTCTACATGATGACAAAGCAGCTTAGAGTCTTAAATAAGTGTTATAGAGAGGAATAGCGTAGTAGAGAAGATGAAATTAAAATGATGTTACCAGCATGAACCTAGTGGAATGAGGTATATGCTATGTTCCATAACTTGCTATAATCTATAATATAAGGTTTGGGGGGGCACTTCAGAGGGTATGTTCAATCACATTACCAGTGAAAGAAAGGGGGTGTTGCCATTTAAAGCCTTTCTCTTGATTTTCTAGTGTAACAAGAAAAAGGGTTGATCACATTCTCTCTAAATTAACCATGTTGCTACCAGAGGAACCAGACATATCTGATAACAATCAGCACACAGAATTTGGACTATGTCAAAGAAGCAACAGTGGCATGAAAAAACAGTTGAGAGAAATGTAGGAGAATCACTTTCAAGTGTATTCTTTTTTGGGTTTTTTTTTTTTTGCTTTTTTTGGGCCACACCCAGCAATGCTCAGGGGTTTCTCCTGGCTCTGCACTCAGGAGTTACTCCCTGGCTGTGATCGGGGGGACCATATGGGATGCGGGGAGCGAACCCTGGCCGGCATGGGCCGACCACGTGCAAGGCAAGCGCCCTACCCGCTGGGCTATCGCTCCGGCCCCAACAAGTATATTCTTCAGATGACATTCTTCTTCATTCTACAAGGCAACAGTAGCAAAAGTCAGCCAGTGATAATGAAAATTCAGGATATATCACTGTATCACTGTCTTCCCATTCATCATCAATTTGCTCAAGTGGGCATCAGTAACATCTTCATATGTCCTGTCTCATGCAAGTAGAGCCCAAGAGCACCTGCTTGCTTCAGGAACATAAAGAGCCTCAGACCATTCCATCAGATCATGGGAATGATGTCTATAATTGTTACTGGTATTTGGCATATCAAATACGACATGGGTAGCTTGCCAGGCTCTGCCATGCGGGTAGCATACTCTTGTAGTCATCTCTAAATCCAGCATTTATTGATGAACCGAGTGGTGCACGAAGTGGCCGTGCTAGCTGGGTTGTGATAGGCTGGTCTGCTGGGTGGATTTCTGATGAGGGAAGTCCTGATGTGGAAAATGGAGGCCCTCATGGAGTGGGGGTCATCTGGCTTGTTGTGAGGCTCTGCTGGGGTGGCATGCTAGGGCTAGAACCACGCCATCCCTCCCAGGCGCCTCATGAGGAGGCTGGGCACAGGGGGAGACAGTAGCAGCTCTGCCCCATGTCTGTGAGTCTCTGGATCAGCATACCTGAGCCTGATTTAAAAAAAGACTGCTGCAGGGTGGATCTCAATGAGCCGGGCTGTGATAGACTGGTCTGCTGGGTGGAGTTCTGACAAGGGGAAGTCGGATGTGGAAAATGGAGGCCCCTCATGGAGTGAGAGGTCATCTGGTTTGTTGCAAGGCTCTGCTGGGGTGGCGGGCCCAGGGCTAGAACCTGTCATCCCCTCCTGGGCGCCTTGTGAGCGGCTGGGCACAGGGAGAGCCAGTAGCAGCTGTGCCCGATGTCTGTGAGTCTCTCAGGACATATACAGATGACTTAACCATCCCATCTCACATCTGACTGTCATGTCCAGTTTATCTGCTCTAATGATAGGCTAAGTAGGTAGGAGCTGGTCCAGTTTTATATAGGGTCTAAACCAAAATCATAATAATGTGGTACATTAAACCAAGATGAAAACATGCATGTAATATTCAAAGACAGGTTCTCAAGTCAAGCATGTGGCAGGTGACTTAGAAAAATTTAAGTAGTGAACATAACCAGTCACAAAGAATCACACAATATATCATTCCATTTATGTGAAATTTCTAGAATAAGCATAGCTACAGAGACAGAAAATAGGTCATTGATATCCAGAGCTGAGAGTCATGGAAGGTTGGAGGGAAAGGGCTAACAGGAATGGAATGTCTATGGCTGGGGGCAGCATCAGTAGCGGTGGTGGCGATGGATAGATAAAATGTCCTAAAATTAATTATGATGATGTTAATCTTTTTAAGATGCTAAATGCATGGAAGTGGAAGCTTCTATTGAATAATGTACAATACTGTCCCTCTTAGTGACAAATAGCCCTCTATAAGTGGGCCCATTCTACAGAATTATGGAACAGCGGAAAGATAACACATGGGTTGGATAACATACGATTGACCCTAGTTCAATGCCCAGCACTACATGACCTTCTGAGCTTCAACAAAAACACTAGTGGAGGGAAATGGGCACTGGTAGAGGGTGGTGCTGGAACAATGTATGACTGAAACCAAATATGAGCACTTGTAACTGTATATCTCATGGTCTTATAATAAAAACTTTTTGTTTAAAATAAACCCACTTGGTTTTGTTCTGGAGAACCCTTAGCACTGCTGTGGTGGTTGTGGTGGTCGCTAGTACTGCAGGACCCAGACAGTACTGCAGTCTCAGGTCCACACAATGAGCCATTGGTGCTTGGCTGATATTGGTCAGGAATGACAGTGACTCCTTGAGCTTTGCTTAGCTACTCCTTAGTAAAGCCCCACCCGTCACCTCCCATAAAGATTTTGGAATGTCAAGTCCTTCTTAATGTCCACAAGGTCTAGCACAAGACCAGGTACACAGTAAATTCTTTAGAAATACTGGCTAAACTGCTCTGTACATTGTCTCCAATATGTTGAATGAATATGTTTCTTATAGTCTATACTTCCAGTATCTTTGATACAAAATTGTTTTGTATCCAGTATTCAGATATTCGTTCACTAGATCTGGATTTTTTTTTTGGTTTGTTTGGGGAGCACACTTAGCTGTGCTCAGGGCTTATTCCTGGCCCTGTGCTCAGGATGACACCCAGTGTAATCAAGGTACCATATGGGGTGCTGGAATAAAACTCAGGTAAGTTGCATTCAAAGTAAGCCCCCTACCTACTGACCTACTTCTCTGGCCCCACAGATTAGGGTTTCTTAAACTTTTCCACTCACAGTTTCTTTTTGTCTGAAATATGCAACGTTGGTAGTGCTGCAAGAAACACCTAGAACTCATTATGCAGACAATTTTGACTTATTTTTTTGGTTGTAACACATTCTGAAACTATATTTTTGATTTACAGAATTGTGCATATTGCAAGCTTTATTGACAACATGTATGTGGCTTTATTTTGTGTAGATAACAATAGCATTCACTCTGATTGTATAAGGAAACCATTTTACCCAGATGCTCATAAGTTAATTTTCTTCATCTTTTGTCCCAATTGTATTTTTATGTTTTATTATACCACCATGAGATATATAATTACGAAGATGTTCATATTTGGGTTTTGATCATACAGTGTTCCAGCACCCATCTCTCCACCAGTGCCCATTCCCCACCACCAGTGTTCCCAATTCCCTCCCCCGTCCCTATCCTGCCTCTATGGCAGGTTCTTTAACTCTTTTATCTTTATCTTTCTCTCTCTCCCTCCCCCTCTCTCTTCCTTCTCTTACACACTGTGAATTGCAATGCATACATTTAGAAGTTATCATGTATCTTTTTGCCTGTATTCAATGCTCAGTTCTAGGCTGATATTATCACTTTGGACAATTATTAGCACACTGTTCCCACTGAATGCTGCCAGAATTGTCACAACTACCTCCCACCCCAGTCATATGACCCCATTTTAAGAAGCTAGGCACTAGATGACCAAAGAACACTGGGAGTTTCCTATAATGAAACTGTGCTACTGTTCAGAAGGATTGTCTTGGTAATGAAAGATTAATGCATTTGTCTCAATATTCAAGTATTCATTTACAAAATAAGTGGGACAAAAAATAGAAAGGGTGATATTAGCCAAGATCTCATCAAGTCAATAAAATTAAAACAAAATTAGGTATCATTTAATTTTTTTAAAGTGGCAAGTCATTAACTTCAATTAGAAGTTCAATAAAAGGTTGAGCTTATATTGACTCACAGAGAAAAATAACAGATTAATGAGCACTAGTGAAATTCTGGAACCATAATGTCCAATATAGTATCCAAAATGCCAAGCATTATTATAATTTTCATAATTATTTTTAAATACTTAGGATTTCCCAACCCATTAATAAAACAAATAACTTTTTAAGTATATTATTGTATATTTATATTTTGGTTGATATCCATAATTTCAATTTTCCTAATTACATGCCAAGGTAGGAAGTGACTTTTGTCCCATCAGAAATGATCAGACTTAATCAGTTCCACAGAACTCTTGGAGAAGTAGCACTTTAAGAGGAATTAAAAGTACAGACACAAGTTTCAGACAAGAATTACTTAGTAATGTCTTGATTAAGATACTTAATCCTTCAACCCTCAGTTTCTTCATTTATAAACTAGGGATAATAATAGGGATAATTACAGAGTGATTACAAGATACAAATGAGTTAATGTATTCGGTATACTTAGCTTCTTAGCCTTGTACTAAGTCTTAGATATTAATCAAGAAATCATTTTTTTCAGAAACAGAGAAAGATGTTAGAAAAGATGGATGGACTAAGCTTGATCTACTCACAGATTGTCAAGGGCTATACCTGATCCTGAGTTCTAATAAAGCCTCAATGCGGAAGCACTTACAGCTTCTATTACTACCCACTGGGTCATTCTGGCTTCTGCTGTGGTGAGTGGGAGTGCTATTTATTTGAGTAATGACTTAATCAACATGAAGAGAAGTTTCAAAGCCTGATGGCTGTTCCACCCATTACATCCTTTTTGTTTCACCGCCTCCGAATTTAGGGAAGGTATCTTCTCGGCTATTTGTACATCTGTATTTTGATTATTCTGTCAGAAGCTCTAACATCTTGAAATAGGAGATCACAACTCTACAATTATATAATTACAAGAGGTTGGGTTTCATATGTAAAATGAGGGCAATACACAAAAACTTTGTGATGGATGCCAGATACTACCTGTTTCTGAGACACACATTTGTCATTTGGGACCTCAGTGTTTAGTTACCTTGCTGTGTCTTTTCTAACAGTATTCTTGCCTATCTTTTTTTCTTCATTAATGGTTTGCTGGGCTTTAGTAACATTATTTATTGCAGTTTAACACTCACTATTTATTACTATTATCCTATCGATTTAAACATTTTGAAAAAGTACTATGTTTCTAAGATGTCATAAAGATCTCAGGCATTTTAAAATAATCCTGTTATGGGGACAGAGAGACAGTACAGTGGGAAGGGGTCTTGCCTTGCACATGGCCAAACCCAGGTTGCATCCCCAACACCCCATATGGGTCCCTAAGTGCTAATAACAGTGACACCTACGTACAGAACCAGAAGTAAGTCCTGAGCACAGCTGGGTGTGGCCCAAAACTAAGAAAAACAAGCAAACAAAAATAGGCAATCCAGTTTGGGACTGGACAGACAGTTGTAGAGGTTGAGGGGCTTGCTTTGCAAAATGTTAGCTGTGGTTCAATTCTCTGCACAGCTCACAGTTATACAAGCCCTGCCAGAAGGGAACCCTGGTTAGGATGAGGAGTAAAGCCTGAGTATACTAGGTGTGACCCAAACCCTCTTCTCTACAAAAGTATTTCAATTATGACAAAGAATTTAAAGGAGGACAGGGTAGGTAGCAGCAAAACACTGGAAGAAAATGTAAGAAGTGATATAAAAGAAAAGTACTCAAGATTATGATACCAATGTACTTATCTCAGGAACCTGACTTATGAAAGTAAGCAATAGTTTAAAATCTACAAGTTTGGACCAGTCACGAGACTGAGTGGTAACATGTGTGTGTAGCATGTGTGGAGACCTTAGTTTTATTCCTAACTTTGCAAAACAAAAAGTACATAAATTAAAGTTTGCTCATCTCATCCTGTCAAGCCAGCCAACTCAGCTTTCTAACTTTTTGAGATTAACTTTAGATCAAATCAAAACTCAATATTTTTGGTGAGACTCTTTTTTTTATAGGCAAGCCTTTCTGAAAGTAGTATTAACTCTCTCACCTTTATCAATCCATTACATGCTCCCTCCTTGCTATAATGTGATCTCCTCACTCAACACCGCACCTAGTGTTCCCCTCCTGGCTCTGCACTCAGGAATCACTCCTGGCAGTGCTCAGGGACCTGTGAAATTCTAGGGATCTAACCCAGGTCTGCCACTTGCAAGAAAACTGCCCTACCCACTGTACTATCTCTCAGCTCAACAGCTGTCTTATCTATAGTCCCCACTTCAAGTCTTTACCTCACTTCAGTGCTTGCCAACTTTCATTTTGAAATCCTCTTTTCTGGACTTCCATGGCCTAGTTTTTTCCTTCACCTTTATGACTCCCCTTTGTGTACCTCTTTATTTGCCCTGCCTTCAGTTGATGGTTGAATAATCTGTTGATTGGCTTTCTGTCTTTGCACCAGAATGGCTATCCTCTGTCATGTTTTTAACTGTTTCCTAGATATTGACAACTTCATGCTTTTTTTTTATCGTCAACTATGTTTTGAGCATCAGAATCACATATCCAACTGCATGAGGGCTCAGGGAAACCTAAAGGATGCCAGGAATTGAACCTGTGTCAGCGATATGCAAGGCAAAGGCCAACCTTGCCCTTTGTACCATGTACTATGCTATATTATGTGCTTCATACATAATTGCACTATGGCTCCAGCCCCTTAGTTTTTACTCTTATCACTACAATTTGTATTCTGAACATCAAACTTCTAGAAGTTACCCTAAAATATTATGCTATTTCTTGTATCACTGTATCACTGTCTTCCCGTTCATTGTCGATTTGCTCGAGCGGGCACCAGTAACATCTCCATATGACCTGTCTCATGCAAGTAGAGCCCAAGGGCACCTGCTTGCTCCAGGAACATAAAGAGCCTCAAACCATTCCATCAGGTCATGGGAATGAGGTCTATAATTGTTACTGGTATCTGGCATATCAAATACGACATGTGTAGCTTGCCAGGCTCTGCCGTGCGAATAGTCATCTCTTGTAGTCATCTCTTGTAGTCATCTCAAAATCCAGCCGGGCTGTGATAGGCTGGTCTGCTGGGTGGAGTTCTGATGAGGAGGAAGTTCTGGCTGTGGAAAATGGAGGCCATCATGGAGTGGGGGTCGTATGGCTTGTTGTGAGGCTCTGCTGGGGTGGCGGGCCAGGGCTAGAACCTGCCATCCCTCCCAGGCACCTCATGAGCGGCTGGGCACAGTGGAGAGCCAGTAGCAGCTCTGCCCCATGTCTGCAATTTCTTGTACTTTTTATAAAGAAAACATTTTTACACTTGTGTCTCATTAACACCTATATTAGTGCCATTCATTTACTAAGATTTCTCAAATTCACAATCAAGCACTCCAATTTTTCTAACTACCCCCTTCCTTAGAAAGCTGTTTTTTTTTCATTGATCTGTCACTCTGTGTCTTTGCACAGAATTTATCACATTTATTTACATGTCTGGTAACACCAGAGTATTTCTTTCTTTTTTCCTTTTTGCTTTTTTTGGGTCACACCCAGCAATGGTCAGGGGTTTCTCCTGGCTCTGCACTCAGGAATTACTCCTGGTGGTGCTCAGGGGACCATATGGGATGTCGGGGATCAACCGGGCCGGCATGGGCCTGCCACGTGCAAGGCAAACACCCTACCTGCTGGACTATCTCTCCGGCCCCCCCTACCTTTCTTATGTGTGTGATAGTAAAGGGAACAACAAATGGTCCAAAGAACAGAATGTAAAAACTGGAAAATGGATGTTTGTGAGGATATAGGGATCAGTGAGGTGCAGAGGATATATGAGGGAGGGACTCTTAGACAATTGTGGAGAGAACTCTGGTAGGGTAGGATGTTAGAATGTTGTAAGCATGAAACCCCATTGTTGATAGTATTGTAAAACTATAAAAATTTTGGTAACTAAAATAAAGCTGTTTAGTCTTTAATGTTAGGAATGTTCTTTTCTATCTTTGCACTCACCCTGTTAAGGGTCTGCCATATAGCTGGGAATGTTCTCCCTGTGTGATCAATAAAAGAACACAACACCTCTTTATTCTTCATATCAGCCATCATTACAGTTCAAGAAGCCACCTTTGACAGAATCAGTTTTAGCCTCAAGAGCTCAGTCTGGGCAGCTCACAGCAGCATCTGCAGCCTTGACTGATTCAGAACCCAGTCCTCAATGAAGCAAACACGTTATTTTCCAAGCAGGAGGTAAAAGTTGTTCCTCTAATAGGATGGCCTTTTACCTCTATTTGCCCCAGCACACCCTACATTCTGTATCTTAAAGGTCACAGGCATGAGCAGTCCATATCAGTCAAGGCATGAGTAAAGGGAAAAAATACCACTCTGGGAATATAGTGATACATATTGGTTTCAAAACATTGCAAATTGCAAATGAGTAATGTTAATGTGATCTCAGAATAGTAAACACACCCCACATGGGTAATGATATTAGTTGCAATATCTGAAAAGAGAATAAAAGCAACACTTGGCTGCAAGAACTGAAGAAAGCGACTGTATGGGTAATTCAGGTTGTATTGGAGCAGGTGAGCTGTTTTTTTTTCTAACTGGTGTCTCCCAACGTGGACACATGTTCTCCCAAATCAAATGTCTTCTCTGGATGACAAGGTTTGTGATTTGTGGAAGAAGAAGTAGGGAGCACATATATAGAGGAGAAAACAAAAGCCTTCATTTTCTAAAACTGTCACTCACTGTGATTGGGAAATTGTTTCTCAAGAACTATGAATGTCCTACATAGGAAGTAACACTTTGTCACAAGGCTAATAATCAGCTACATGCTTGTCAGAGACTGGTTTTTGTCTCTGTGGCAGAGGATGGTCCCAGACAAGCTGAGCGTTTCCTCACCAGCATGATAATCATTTGAATGCATACAGAATCCATCTTCCAAAATATTCAAGTACCAAAAAAATTTAAGTACACTTGGTCTGTTCCATCAAATTGTTGAGGGACAACGCAACAAACCAATACCATCCCCTGATTAGCCAAACCACATCAATTGCTGGGATCTAGCTCTACATGCAACAAATGAAATAAAACGGTAGTTTCTTTTAATCTAACAGTTTATTTACTTTCTCTCCTTAATCTCTCTGATGACCAAATCTTTCACCCAGGAATTCAGCATATCTAGAGCTTCTCATTCGTAAAGAGAGCAATCCAATCAGCTAATTCTTTCCTAGGTGTTAGCAACTTAATGGCCAGCATTTACATTTAGAGGAGAGTTAAGTACTCTATCCAACTAAATAAATCTCTAATGGTAAAGGTTTCTGGCTCCATCATGGGAGCTGATGGGACTTTCTAGTGCCTCTCAATAAAGACCAAAAACACTAGCATCCACAGCTGATGAAAACAACTAAGCATGACCTCATGCTTTGGTCAGAATTTCATATCCTATTAAAGCTGATAACTTCTTCATGATTATTAAGCTGCCTTTATGCAGAGTGTATTCCAGTTATTTATTTTTTTACCAGAAGCTCTGTGAAGAATAACTTAAATCCCATGGCTCTTTTCATATCTAAAGATATTTAGCATATTTCCACTCTCTCTGGGACTCAATTGACATAAAGACAATTTGAGGAATGGCCAAGAATTTTGTCATCAGTAGTCTAAATGTCCACAAACTTTTTAAGACTGTCATCTAACAATTTTTTAAGAGATAAAAGAAGTTTCTTATTTATTCCTTTATACAATAATCAGTTTTTAAGCACCCACTGTGTGTTGAGGCATTATTCTAGAGGCAGCTGAAGAACAAAATGGACTCAGAGGTGGCCCTGATCAGGATTAAAGCTGAAACATGGTTTTAACTATTTCTGTCTGTTTCCAGAAAGCAGAACTGGGACAAGTGGGTAGGAGTCTCAGGGAAGCAGGTTGCCGTTGCGTATAACACATGACCAAATATGGACTGGTAATGAGATCCTACCCCTGGAGGAGTCTGAGAAGTAGCGTAACTGTTTGCAGAGATTCATGTATGTAATTGTACTAAATCTATTATCTTCAATTATGTCTTTTATAAGTCAGGATATTTTATCAGAAGAAATATTACATATATCTCAGTATATTTAATATCATGGTCACCATGGATAAAGAGGTGATATGAATCTAGAGGATTCTCTGAATGTCCTTCTGCCCATTAAATATTTACCAATTAGGTGAGGTGACCATGAAACTCAGTCTACTGTAGTGTCAGGGCTGCGTCTCTAAATTTGGGGACATGTTTTCTCACTTTTCTTCTCTCTCTTCCCAGTTTCTTCCTGGGAAGAGAGTCTAGAGGAGGAAAAAAGAGTCAAAGAAAAAAAGCAGAAGATTTAATGCTACCGAGAATGGCAATATAAACCAAAGACACTGTTTTGCTTGAGTGATCCAAGAGATCATAGCATGGCTTCTCCAGTTCCAAAACAAAGTCCAATGGGGTCTTACATTTGAGGAAGTCCCAATGGACTAAAAACAGACAACACCATATTTATAAAGGGAGAGAAAGAAAAGAGAGAGAAGAGAACAAGGAGAAAAAGGAGGATGAAATAGAGAAAAGGCATTGATAGAATATTCACTGAACGATGTGAGATGTGTTGGCATCATTCTTTGAAGACCCTACATGTATTCATCATCATTCAACATAATGTTTACTTTCCAGCAATGGATTCTATCTTTGATATAGTAGGTGTGACTATGGGATTTCACATAATTCTGCAATCAGGGAAGGAAGTTGGAGGCGTTGTTTTCTTCAGATTGTATGCTTGAAGAGTCCCTTCTCCATTGGGCACAGTGTACTGGAAAAAACTGTCTTCAGCAGCTCAGCAAACTCTGTTCTGCATGCTACTGGTGTGGAGTTGGTCATAAGATTTAGGAGAGAGAGAAATGTAGAAACTTAAAACTAGAGCTTGAAGACTTTCAAGTACATGTCAGCGATCAATTTTGCCTCATCATGTATTTTATCAGATACCAGCTTTCCCCCATTGAACCCCCTGCATTCCACGGACCACGAGAGTGACTTCAGACCCAAATCCACCATCCCAATAGAGCCTCAGAAGAACCCAGAGAAACCACCAAACCTTGCTGGCAGCGATCTTCACCATCCACACTCCACAACTGGTAAGATCTCCACCCAAGAGATTAAGCCAGTCTCCAGCCTGGCTTGTCAAAACCCAGCCTACAAGGTCCCACCCTTCAGAGACCCGCCCTTCAGAGGAGAGTATTTCAAACCCAGGAATGATTGAGCCACAGACACAGATACACCTGGCAGAGCAGATACCAGCTTTCCCTGTTGCACATGGCTGCTGAGCAGCCACATGATGTACCTCCAAATGACCATGATAAATATTCTACCCATCCCTCTGAGTGAACCCCAAAAGGTAATGAGAGTATAGCACCCTCACGGCAGAGCCTGGCAAGCTGTCTGATGCGTGGTCGATATGCCAAAACCAGTAACAAAAATATTTTCCTGACCTCAAAAGAGTCCTTAATATGGCAGCAGTAAGAAAGGCGAACCAGCAGTGCCTGATAAAATTTCATGGCCAACCTAGGCTGCCTAAAGCGAAGAAGGACTAAAATGACTGTCTGTATTTTAAATGCACGTATGCTGGCATCGGAAGCATATATTGAGGATCTGATGGTGCAAGCGCAAAAGATCCAAGTACAACATCATTGGTCTGACTGAGACAAGGAGGCGTCAGTCGCATCACGCGGTATTTAACACCGTATGTTCCTTGGAACATGTAACGAAAAGAGACATCAGTGGCGATGGTGTCCTTGTCAACATGAATATGGCCGTCAACATTGATTCATTTGAATGCCTAACAAACTGGATAGGACAATTACACTTGAAGAGATGTGGCCACTGCCAGCAATTTCTATCTTCATTGTCTACGCACCAACATCCACATAAAAGAAGATGAAATTGAGAAATTCTACATGGAACTGGAAGAGTTCTATAAAAAAAGATCACACCTTCTACAAGATCATAGTCGGTGATTTTAATGCCAAGATAGGACCGAGAAGATTGGCTGAAGAACTCCACATCGGGACCCATGGCCTAAAATGGAGCGAACAGGGTGAGAGACTATCTGAGTTCATCATGTCCAACAGGACCATTCATGGGAACTCACAGTTGCAGAAGGCTGAAGCGAAATGTTGGACATGGGAATCTCCTGGTGGACAGTTCCACAATGAAATTGACCACATCATCTTCTATAGGCGATTTTGTCTGACTGATGTTGCTGTCGTCACCAAATTTCAAACAGGATTTGACCACCGTCTCCTTCATGCAAAATTCTACTTCACGCAACGGGAAAAAAAGGCTGCAAAATTTAAGAAGAGAACTCCCAGGATGACCACCAACTGGGAACTCTTTGGCACCATTGCAGCAACATGGGAAGATACCATCATTGGCGATATTGATGAAGACTATAATCAAATGGTTCAGTACCTCCATGATTGTGCGAAGAATGCTGAGAGAGAGAAAGACACAAAAGGATGCTTGACTTCAGAAACTATAGAGCTCATTCGCCAATGTGGCAAGGCGCAAGCTTCAGGTGACCAAATGCTAATGTCCAAGCTTGCAAGCGGTGCAGAGAAGCGATAAAAGAAGACCTCAAGACAGAAGAGCAGAAATACTGGAAGATGCAGAAGAAGCCGGGAAAAGTATTTGCACTGCCCGCCTGTCCTTCGCCAACTATAAGACCAAGATGATTGCCCTCTGATGCCCTGATGGATCTATCACATCTTGCGAAAAGGCAATGGAGAAGATTATCCATGACGTCTACTCAGATCTCTTTGATAGCCACGTCCACCTGCCCACTTACCAAATTCCACAGGATGGATATTGCCATTCCTAACGTTCTCCCTTCTGAAATCCAATATGTCATTTCGTCGGTAAAGAAGGGAACAGCACCAGGCCCAGACAAAGTCAGACCTGAACACCTGAAGAATCTGCCATCGGTACTTATCAATACACTAGCTCGGCTCTTCACACGCTACCTGTTCGAATGCAAAGTGCCCTCTCAATGGAAAACCAGCAGGACAGTTCTACTGTTCAAAAAGTGAGACATTCACAACATTGGCAACTATTGCCCCCATCTGCCTGTTGTCAGTCATCTACAAGCTGTTTACACGAGTCATTCTGAACAGGATTGGCAGAGCACTAGATGAAGGACAACCATGCAAGCAAGCTGGCTTCCAGAAAGGATTCAGTATAATCGATCATATCCACACAGTAACCAAGCTCATTGATGTTTGTAGGGAGTACAAAATGCCGCTCTGTCTCACTTTCATTGATTTAAAGAAAGCCTTTGATTCTGTGGAGACAGAAGTGGTCATTGAAGCCCTAGCCAAACAGGTCGATTCAAACCCAATACATCAAGATCCTTCATGAGCTTTATTATGGTTTCACCACCGGGTTCTCACCATTCTACAGGAAGTGATCATTGATGTCAAAAGAGGGGTTCAACAGGGTGATACCATTTTACCAAAACTCTTCAGCAACACCCTCGAGAACATCATGCAACAATTAGAATGGGAAGAAATGGGAATGAAGATAGATGGTTGGCAACTACACCACCTCCGCTTCGCTGATGACATCATTCTAATAACACCAAACATTAGCCAAGCAGCACAAATGCTGGCTGACTTCGACCGAGAATGTGGATAGATAGGTCTACAGCTGAATCTAAAGAAAACAATGTTTATGGAAAATGAACTAGTTCCAGAGGCCCCATTCACTCTCAATGGAACAGACATCTCTGAATGCAGCAGTTATGTGAACCTAGGTTGAGAAGTCACCATGATGAATGACCTCAAACCTGAGCTGCGCAGGAGGAAGTGAGCAGCATGGAATGCCTTCAAAGGCATCGAAGAAATAGCTTAAAAGGACAAAGAACCTCCAGCTCCATGCACATCTCTTTGACTCCACCATTCTCCCTGCATTAACATACGCCTCAGAGACCTGGGACCTACGAAAGCAGGATGAGAATGCTATTTGGGTCTCCCAGAGAGGAGTCGAAAAGAGCTATGCTTGGAATATCACGCCTCACTCAAGTGAGAGAAGGAATCAGAGTTCTGACCTCCATCGATATTCCAGAATCAGGGGCGCTGTCTCGTTTGCCAAGGCATCGAAAATCAGATGGGCTGGATATGTAATGCTATTTGGAGACAACCACTGGACTAGAGCCGTTACCGACTGGATCCCATGGTATGTCAAAAGATCACGTGACCACCCATCTACAAGATGGTCAGACTTCTTTGTCAAGACCCCGAAGGAATGGTTTGAGGCTCTTCATATTCCTGAAGCAACCAGATGCCATTGGGCTACATTGGCATGTGATAGTGTCCAGTGGAAATGTTACTGGCACCCGCTCAAGAAATCTATGAATAATGGGATTCAAGTGACCAAGTGAATTGATCATGTATTTTATCATGCTCCCAGCTAGAAGGGTCCAGGAAGTTCCCATAAAGCCCATTTAAGGTACCCTCACCAGACTGGAAAGACAGTAAGGGATTCAGATGCTTCTCTTGCTCATTGTCAACCCTGGTTGGATCCCTAAGCGGCAACAAATAGAGACACCTGAACACCACCAGGATTGATATGTGAGTGGAGAATGATAAGTAAGCCCTAATCACTGCTTAATGTGGCCTAACACAACACCCTCCCCACAAAGAAACAAAAATACATAATATCTTCCAGATTCACAGTTTGCAAAGTGTGAGCTAAACTCAGTGAGTGAGCTGTTTACTGTACATCCATCATCCATCCATCCATCCATCCATCCATCCATCCATCCATCCATCCATCCATTTTATTTATTTAGCTATTTGTGAGGGGGGGGGGGATAACATCTGCTGGTGCTCAGGGCTTATTCCTGCTCTGTGCTCAGGGATCGCTTTGGGTAGGGTTCGGGGACCATATTCAGTACTAGGTATTGAAATGGGTGACTTGCAAGCAAGGCAATCACCTTACCCCTTGTACATTTCTCCTGGCCCCAGTCATTATTTTTATTTATGAATTTAAACACATGTACACTAACTTACCATAAAAAAATTTTTACCTCATATAAATTATCCACACATAATATGTCCATTTTTTTCTTAGGACATTAACTTTTTCATTGAGTTATAAGATCTGATTAAATTATTGAATATGTGACAATCATTTTCAGACCTTTTTCACCTTATCATTTTGTTTATGGTTTATAATGTATACTACAAATATTAATATTTTAAAATGATAATATGCTCTTTCTAAAACAATTTTTTTCTCTGCTATCATGCTTTTATCCTTTTCATTCAGATGTCAAATAAATAGTCACTAGATTTCCTAACAAATTTTTATAGTCCTTTTTTTAAAAATATATGGTCTGAGTACATGCCTAGCATGTGCAAAGTCCAACTTCAATCCCCAGAGTGCCATAGTCTCCCTTACACTGAAGTTGTGGCCCTGATGGCCCCATCAGCTCTGATTCTAAGCAACCGTATATCATCTCTAGCCCAATCATTGACTCATGCAGCCTGCAAAAGGTGAAACAAAGTATTATCAGGGAGTGGAGCCTGAGTCTACTTACTATAGCTTGGGAAAATCCCACTACACTTCACCACCTTACCCACTGTCAAAAAGTAAGAAAGAATATGTTTCTTTTCTCTCTCTTTCTCCCTCCCTTTCTTTCTTTCTTTCTTTCTTTCTTTCTTTCTTTCTTTCTTTCTTTCTTTCTTTCTTTCTTTCTTTCTTTCTTTCTTTCTTTCTTTCTTTCTTTCTTTCTTTCTTTCTTTCTTTCTTTCTTTCTTCTTTTCTCTTTCTTTCTTTCTTTCTTTCTTTCTCTTTCTTTCCTTTCTTCTTCCTTCATTCTTTCTTTTTTCCTTTCTTTTTCTC
>JAJIBD010016801.1:0-11768 GCA_021461705.1 Cryptotis parvus | reverse complement strand
AACATCTATAAATGTCCTATAATAAACTTATATTTTAATTATCAATCCATAAAAACACAACAATCTATAACTGTCCTATGTCGGGGGCCCGCCCGGTGTCCCCGACAGTGCCGGGAAGCGAAGTTCCCTTCTACCTCCGGCCGGGCGAGGAACGGATGAAAACTCAGGAATCCGATGCAGTTTTAAAAGGCTTTACTTATCACAGGTTCAGGCATACAAATCAGCAAAAGGAAAAACCCGATGCTTAGGATTCCAGGCTAGAACCCCAGCCACGTGTAGGCCAAGATGGCGACCACCACGTGTAAAAGCTTCCAAGCAGGGCGAACGCCACAGCGAGCAAGAGCCCCCCAAAGAAGCGCCAGAGAGTGAAAACCGGCTAGTTTATACCCCTGCAACTCAGACCTTCCTCCCATTGTTATGGAAAGCAGGGAGTGTTAAATGTCCTTAGGTAATCCCTCCCTGCACCTCACCTAGGCCCTTTAGTATGCTAATGTTTTGAGCCAAATGCAGCGGCCCTTAAAGGAGTCCTGCAACAGTCCTATAATAAACTTATATTTTTATCAACACAAAAAAACTTCAACCGCCCCCAAATATATCCCTAAATTTAGCCTTTACCCACATAGTCAGGTTAAACCTAATCTTATCCAAACATGATAATTCCAAGGTTTAATCTCCCAATACTGAACTTGTATTTTTAACTTTAAACTTAATACCTAATCCATATGCAAACCTTAGCCCTAACCCTAATTCTAACATTACCCCTAACCTTATCTATGCTTAGTCTAATCTTAGCCAATACCAGAAAAGTACCATTAAACTAAACTAACTAAACTTACTTTGCAATTTTATCTATTAACACAGAGAAACCTCACATCTCTCTACTCAAACCCACAAAAAGTTGATTAAGTCCATAGTCCTTAATCAACCCCTAAGGCTAACTCTAAACTTAATACAATGACCCAAGCCAAGGCCTAGAAGTACTAATAGTCAAAACATAGAAATCATCAAATAATTAATTATAATTTTTAACTTTAAATACAGCACAACTTAATATCAAACCTCCACTCAAATGATAATTCTAACCCAATTTCTAATCCTGTACAAACCTTAACCTAGTCTCAACCTGAACACAGCATATGCCAAATATTACGAAATAGTAAAAATTCAGCAATTGGCCATTCTTAAATAGCATTTTAAAATATGAATACTGTTAATGAGATGTTGACAATAGATGTCTGTCGCTGGGGGACTCAGAGATGAGACCTCACGGACAAGCTGGGTATTCATTCACTTGATCACTTGAATCCCGTTATTCACCATTTGCTCGAGCAGGCTCCAGGAACATTTCCATTGGACCCTATCACGTGCCAATGTAGCCCAATGGAATCTGGTTGATTCAGGAATATGAAGAGTCTCAAACTGTTCTTTCAGGGTCTTGACAAGGAAGTCTGACCATCTTGTAGGTGGGCGGCCACGTGATCATTTGACATCCCATGGGATCCAGTCGGTAACTGCTCTAGTCCAGCGGTTGTCTCCAAATCGCATTACATGTCCAGCCCATCTGATTTTCGATGCCTAGGCAAACGAGACAGCATCCCTGATTCTGGAATAGCGATGGAGGTCGGAACTCCGATTCCTTCTCTCACTTGAGTGAGGCTTGATATTCCAAGCATAGCTCTTTTGATTCCTCTCTGGGAGACCCGAATAGCATTCTCATCCTGCTTTCCTAGGGCCCAGGTCTCTGAGGCATATGTTAATGCAGGGAGAACGGTGGAGTCAAAGAGATGTGCCCGGAGCAGGAGGTTCTTTGTCCTTTTAGCTATTTCTTAGATGCTCTTGAAGGCATTCCATGCCGCTCTCTTCCTCCTGAGCAGCTCAGGTTGTAGGTCATTCATCATGTTGACTTCTCGACCTAGGTACACATAACTGCTGCATTCAGAGATGTTTCTTCCATTGAGAGTGAATGGATCCTCTGGAACTAGTTCATTTTTCATAAACGTAGTTTTCTTTAGATGCAGCTGTAGACCTATCTTTCCACATTCTCGGTCAAAGTCAGCCAGCATTTGTGCCGCTTGGCTAATGTTTGGTGTTATTAGAATGATGTCATCAGCGAAGCGGAGGTGGTGTAGTTGTCGACCATCTATCTTCAATCTTCACTCCCATTCGGTTCCCATTCTAATTGTTGCATGATGTTCTCGAGGGTTTCGCTGAAGAGTTTTGGTGAAATGGTATCACCCTGTAAAACCCCTCTTTTGATATCAATGATCACTTCTTTGTAGAATGGTGAGATCCTGGTGGTGAATCCGTAATACAGCTCAGGAAGGATCTTGATGTATTGGGTTTGAACACCCTGTTTGACTAGGGCTTCGATGACTGCTTCAGTCTCCACAGAATCAAAGGCTTTCTTTAAATCAATGAACATGAGACAGAGCGGCATCTTGTACTCCCTACAAACCTCGATGAGCTTGGTTACTGTGTGGATATGGTCGATTGTGCTGAATCCTTTCCGGAAGCCTGCTTGCTCGCATGGTTGTCCTTCATCTAGTTTTCTGCCAATCCTGTTCAGGATGACTCGTGTAAACAGCTTGTAGATGACGGACAACAGGCAGATGGGGCGATAGTTGCCAATGTCGTGAATGTCTCCCTTCTTGAACAGTAGAACTGTCCTGCTGGTTTTCCATTGGGAGGATACCTTGCATTCGGACAGGTAGCATGTGAAGAGCCAAGCTAGTGTATTGATGAGTATTGACGGCAGATTCTTCAGGTGTTCGGGTCTGACTCTGTCTGGGCCTGGTGCTGTTCTCTTCTTTACCGACGGGATGGCATGTCGGATTTCAGAAGGGAGAACTTTGGGAATGACATATCCATCCTGTTGAATTTGGTATGTGGGCATGTGGATGTGGCTATCAAAGATCAAAGGGATTTGAGTAGAAGTCCTGGATAATCTTCTCCTTTGCCTTTCTGGAAGATGTGATAGATCCATCAGGGCGTTGGAGGGCAGTCATCTTGGTCTTATAGTTGGCGAAGGATTGGCAGGCGGTGCAAATGCCTTTCCCGGCTTCTGCTGCATCTTCCAGTATTTCTGCTCTTCTGTCTTTGAGGTCTTCTTTTACCACTTCTTTGCACAGTTTATCAAGCTTGGACATTATCATTTGGTCTCCTGAGGCTCGTGCCTTGCCATGTTGGCGAATGAGCTCCAGAGTTTCTGAAGACATTCGTCCTTTTGTGCCTTTCTCTCTCTTGGCATTCTTCGCATAATCACGGAGGTGCTGAACCAGTTGATTGTATTCTTCATCGATGTCGTCAATGGTGGTATCTTCCCATGTTGCTGCAATGGTGCCAAAGAGTTCCCAGTTGGTGATCATTCTGTTATTTCTCTTCTTAAACTTTGCAGCCTTTTCCTCCCTGTTGCAGGAAGTAGAATTTTGCAGGAAGGAGACAGTGGTCTGATCCTGTTTGGAATTTGGGGATGACAGCAACATTGGTCAGACAAAACCATCGATTGAAGATGGCGTGGTCTATTTCATTGTGGAACTGTCCACCAGGAGATTCCCATGTCCAACGCTTTCGCTTCAGGCTTCTGGAACTGTGAGTTCTCATGAATGGTCTTGGTGGACATGATGAACTCAGATAGTCTCTCACCCTGTTTGCTCCATTCTAGGCCATGGGTCCCGATATGGAGTTCTTCAGCCGATCTTCTCGGTCCTGTCTTGGCATTAAAATCACCAACTATAATCTTGTAGAAGGTGTGATCTATTTTATAGACTCCTCCAGTTCCATGTAGAATTTCTCAATTTCATCTTCCTTGTATGTGGATGTTGCTACGTAGACAATGAAGATAGAAATTGCTGGCGGTGGGCCACATCTCTTCAAGTGTAATCATCCTATTTGGTTTGTTAGGCATTCAAATGAATCAATGTTGACAGCCATGTTCATGTTGACAAGAACACCAACGCCTCCGACGCCTCTTTCTTCGCATGTCCCAAGGAACAGTTCTTCTCCGGTGTCAAATACAGCATGATGTATTGACGCGCCTCCTCATCTCAGTCAGACCAATGATGTTGTACTTGATCTTTGCGCTTGCACCGTCAGATCCTCGATATATGCTTCCAATGCTACCGTACGCGGCATTGAAAGTACAGAGAGTCATTTTAGTCCTTCTTCATTTTGGCAGCCTAGGATGACCGTGATATTTTATCAGGCATTGCTTGTTTACCTTTCTTACTGCTGCCATATTAAGGGGTCTTTCGCGGTCAGGAAAATAAACATTTTTGTTACTGGTTATGGCATATCGAGCATGTATCAGACAGCTTTCCAGGGTATTCATTAATTTTTAATAATTACCAGCAGGAGATACAGCCTTCATTTTGGCAGCTGACAGTTTGCATCAAGACCCAGAGCATCAAACAACACAATCTATACTTCTTATATGCCTTCTTATATAACCCAAAGCATCAAACAACACAAGCTAGAGTCAAGGGTATATAGTTTTACACTACAAAGGGGTTCCACATGATTAGCATTAAGGAGGGAGAAGGTAGGAAGGAGTTAAGCAGGTGGGAGCGAAGGCGGCAGGGTGTGCTTCAAAGCCAGGTGAGAAACAAACAAGAGGAGGATAACAGGTTTCAAATTTAGACTTCCTGACTAGCCCAAGATGGCAAATTCTTATCTAGTTCTGCTTCAGAGAGACAGAACACAGGAAAATCTTGCTTTCTGTCTGCATCCCAGGCAGTGTCCATTAGACTCCATCTTTGACTAGCTATAGCCAATAGGAGATGTGATGCAGGGAAATGACCCAAGAGAGCAAGGTCCATGGTTATGCTTCCTGGAGACAGTGTTGCCAGGGAAACACATCCTATCTTTCTTGGGAGACAGCCTTGGAAGAAGCCCTGTGTATCTGTCAACAGGCAGTATCCATTAGACCTTAGTATAGCTTTGATCTGCTGTCCACCAACAGAATATAGAAAAATCTGCAACCTAATGCCTCAATAAATCTAATGCTGACCCTAGCCCTTACCACAAAACTAACAATAACTTAACCATCTGCTAAATATGGCTCAGGCTTAGGTAAAATATATACTAAATGGAGAAAATACAAAAATAGCACTATGTTTAACTCACATTTTAATATTTGTCCACAACATAATTTAATACATAACCCCTAAACAAACCCTAACCCTACCACTAATCTTAACCCTAATCCTAACCTATGCTCAGCCTGACCTTACACAATGCCAAAACTACTGTTTAGTCAATTCTTAACTTACTGTTTTAAATCTATGATCACAGAAAAGCCTCACATCTCACACCTTTACAAAACTAACCCTGACAGTAGTCCTTATTCAAATTCAAAGGCTAACTCTAACCCTTAACTAATTGTGAGCCAAGCCGAAACCTAAATTGATCAATTAGCTAATATATTGTAACTGTCCATACTTGACATGCACTTTTATCATTAAACACAACAAAGTTTATAAATAAACCATAAACAAACTCTTATCCTAAATCTACATTAATCCTGTCCCTTCCTTAACCTAGTTACAGCTTGACCTTAGCCAATGCCAAAAACTATCAGTTAGTCAAAATTGAACAATCTTCCAATCTTTAACTTTTTTTTGCTCTTTGTGTCATACCTGGTGATGCTCATGGCTTACTTCTGTCTCTGCATTCAGGAATTACTCCTGTCAGGACTACAGGGAACATATGGAATGCCGAGGATCAAATCTAGGTAGGCCATGTGCAAGGCAAACATCCTACACACTGTACTATGGCTCCAGCCTACCTTAACTTTCATTTTTAACTTTAAACACTGCAGAACCCAATACATAAAACATATTAAAACCTTAACACAAGTCCAGTCCTATTACTAACCATAACCTGAGCTCAGCCTGACCTTAACCAAACCAAACTCTACCAAATAGCCTAAATTTTGCTATATCCGTATTCTTCAATGGCACTTTTTGGTTTAAACACAGAATATTTACTACCTAATAACTCAAATTAGTTATGAACCTTGGCTTAGCACAGTCCTAAGATTAACTTTACATTATACTAAGCAAGGACAAAATATAAAAGGTAGCAAAAACAAAACAATCATCTAATACTGAATATGCTTTTTTTAACTTTAAACACAGGAAATCTTAATACCTAGCTTCTATCATGGTGGGTGGTGAATGGTGTCTGCACAGCTCACAGGTGCAACCACTGGGTCATCAAGATGTGAGAGGGGAAACCTGGTTCCATCCCTGGCCAGTTCCATTACATCTTGAGGAGTCAGTAAACACGCAGGTCACCGTGGGCAATTCAGGGGCTTGGAGCAGGGATTGAGGCCCCTCTGTCATCTCCCCCACCTCCTATTACCTAGAGGTTGTGCTGCAAGCTGTGCAGATGCCATTCACCACCCACTATGAACCAGGATTTATGAGTAACTACCCCTGGAGAATAACCAGAGGCACAATTGATACAGCTCCTTCCAGCAGAACAGAGGTGCTTTGCAGCCATGCACCATTTTAACATAATCCAGTTTAATGTCAGGTATTTACCAAAACCTTTCCCATATCTATGTTGCAATGATCAATGTGATTGCAGGTAAGGGAGCTGGCGTGGGGATAGGGGGTTGGGTGGGAGGCTGTGGCCTTTGGTCCTGGTAGTTGCGCACTAGTGGTAGGACTGGTATTGAACAATGAATGCTTGTGACAACTGAACCGTGAAGAAATTTGTATTCACGATGTATTAATAAAACTTAAAAATAAATAATTCCAAAAAGTTAAAAAAATACTTAACATCTAGATAAACTCTAACACTAAACCTAGACTTTATCTCTACACAAACCCTATCCTGTATTCATTTACTCAACCAGACCTTAGTCAATGTCTAAAAATAGCCATCATACTCAATATAACAGTTGCTCTATAATTTTTTAAATTTTTTATTTGTTTTTTAAATTTTTTTGTTATATCACCATGAGATATAGTTAAAAAAGT
Organism: Cryptotis parvus; assembly: GCA_021461705.1. Taxonomy (NCBI): domain Eukaryota; kingdom Metazoa; phylum Chordata; class Mammalia; order Eulipotyphla; family Soricidae; genus Cryptotis; species Cryptotis parvus. The sequence continues at coordinate 4,785 of JAJIBD010016801.1, read as the reverse complement.
GTTCATATTCGGGTTTCAGTGTTCCTGCAGCCATCCCTCCTCCACTGCCCATTTCCCACCACCAATGTCCCCTGATTTTACCCCTCTTCCAGCCTGCATCAATCTTCATCTCTCTCTCTCTCTGTGTATCTCTCTCCCTTTCTCTCTCTTCCTTCTCTTACACATTGTGGTTTGCAATACATACAATTAGAGGTTATCATATAACCTTTTGCCTACTTTCAATGCTCAGTTTTACGCGGGTATTATCATTGACAAAAAATTATTAGTACACTGTTCCTTTCTCTGTATTGCCTAATCTCTGACTCCCACAGTTTTTCAGTAGGTTCTACCCACTACAAGACTTCCTGATCCATGTTTTGTCAGGCCTTGGATATTGGTATCATGCTATTTTTATTTGTCCCACACAATGAGGTCATTCTATTTCTGTCCTTTTCCATCTGGCTAATTTCACTCAGCATGATACCCTCCATGTCCATCATTTATAGGCAAATTTTATAACTTTATTTTTCCTAACAGTTGGTATTCCATTGTGTAGATGTACCAAAGTTTCTTTATCCAATCATCAGTTCTTGGGCACTCTGCTTCATTCCAGACTCTGACAATTGTGAATAGTGCTGCTATGAACATAGAAGTGTAGATGGTGTTTCTGCTGTGTTTTTTGCTTCCCAGGGTATATCCTCAGGAGTGGTATGACTGGGTCGAATGGGACCTCAATTTCTAGTCTTTGAAGGAATGTCCATATTGTTTTCCCAAAATGGTTGTACCAGTCGACATTCCCACCAACAATGGATGAGAGTCCCTTTCTCCCCAACACCCAGGCCAGCACTTGTTGCTCTTGCTCTTTTGCATAGACGCTAGTCTCTGTGGTGTGAGATGATCTCTAAGGATTAAGGATGATGAGCAGTTTTTCATATGTCTTTTCGTCATTCAAATTTCTTCCTTGTTGAAGTGTCTATTCATTTATTCACCCCATTTTTTGATCGGGTTGGCTGTTTTCTTATTGTAAGGTTCTACCAGTGCCTGATATATCCTGGATATTAAGCCCTTATCAAATGGGCACTGGGTGAATATTCCTTCCAATTCTGTGGACTGTCTTTGTATCTTGGTCACTGTTTCTTTTGAGATGAATAAACATCTTAGTTTCATGTAGTTCCATATGTTTATCTTTGCTTCTAGTTGCTATGTTAGTGGTGTTTCATCTTTGAAGATGCCTTTAGCTTCAATGTCGTGGAGGGTTTTTCCTATATTTTCTTTGACATACTCTATGGATTCAGGTCTAATATTGAGATATTTAATCCATTTTGATCTGATTTTTATGCATGGTATTAAACAGGGATCCAAATTCATTTTTATATGTAGCTGCCTCAATTTTCCAGAACTTCTAGTTGAAGAGGCTTTTCTTGCTCCTTTTCATACTTTTTGCTCCTTTGTCAAAGATTAAATGATCATGTATTAGAGGATGGTGTCAGGATATCAACTCTATTCCATAGGTCCACATGTTTGTTTTTGGTCCAATACCATGCTGTTTTAATTACTACCGCTTTGTAATAAGTTTGAAGTTGGGAAAGGTAATGCCTTCCATCTTCTTTTATCTTTATCCCAAGTATTACTTTAGCCATTCATGGGGGTTTATTATTCCATACAAATTTCAGGAGTGCTTGGTCAATTTCTTTTGAAGAACGTCGTGGGTATTTTTCTAGGGACTGCATTGAATCTGTATAAAACTCTAGGGAGTAGTACCATTTTGGCAATGTTGATTCTCCCAATCCATGAGCCAGGAATGTGTTTCCATTTCCTCTTGTCCTCTTTTATTTCTTGAAGCAGGGTTTTGTAGTTTTATTTGAACTGGTCCTTTATACTCTTAGTTAAGCTAATTCCTAGGTATTTGATTTTCTGTGGCACAATTGTGAATGTGATCATTTTCTTAATATCCCTTTCTTCTCTTTCATTATTTATATATAGGAAAGCCACTGACTTTTGGGTATTGATTTTGTACCCTGCCAATTGCTATAGGTATCTATAGTTTCTAGGAGCTTCTCGGTATAGAGTTTAGGGTTCTCTAGGTATAATATCATATCATCTGCAAATAGTGTTAGCTTGACTTCTTCCTTGCCTATATGGATGCCCTTAATGTCCTTTTCTTCCCTGATTTCTATGGAGAAGTAATTCTAGTACTATGTTGAATAGAAACGGTGAGAGTGGGCAACCTTGTATTGTCCCTGGTCTTAGGGGAAGGCTTTCAGTTTTTCTTCATTGAGAATGATACTTACTGTGGGTTTTGGTAGTTGGTTGACTATATTGAGCAAGTTTTCTGCAATTCTCTTTTTTGGAGGGTTTTAATCATGAACACGTGTTGTTGTCAAATGTTTTCTCTGCATTTATTGATATGATCTTATTGTTTTTAGCTTTTCTCTTATTGATATGATGTATTATGTTGATTGACTTGCAAAGTTGAACCATCCTTGCATTCTGGGGATGAATCCTACTTGCTCATGATGTATAATCTTTTTGATGGGTTCTTTGGATTCTGTTTGCTAGTATTTTGTTGAAGATCTTAGCATCTGTTTCATCAGGGAGATTGGTCTGTAGTTTTCTTTTTTGTTTGTTTCTGCCAGCTTTGGGTATAAGGATAATATGTGCCTCGTGAAGCTATTTGGGAGTGTTTCTTTTCTTCTATTTCATGGAGGAGCTTGAAGAGGACTGGCAGCAGGTCCTCCTTAAAGGTTTGGAAAAATTCATTGTGAAACCATCTAGATATAGGCTTTTCTGTTTGTGCATACATTTAATTTATGTTTCAACTTTCTCGATGGTGATAGGCTTATTCAGTTATTGCAGGCCTTCTTGTTTCCATCATGGGAGGTTATAGGACTTCAGGAACTCATCCATTTCTTCCAGGTTCTCATGTTTTGTGGCATACAGACTCTCGTATTAATCTCTGAAGATCTTTTGGATTTCTGTGGTTTCTGACATGATGTCCCTTTTCCATTTCTGATTCTGTTTATTTGGGCTCTCTTTTTCCCTGTCCTTAAAAGCCTTGAAAGTGGTTTGTCGAATTTTTATTTTTTTCAAAGAACCAGCTCTTGGTTTCCTTAATCTTTTGGATTGTTTTTGGGTTTCCAGCTCATTGACTTCCTCTCTAAGTTTTATTATCTCCTTCTTTCTGCCTGTATTGGGCTCCTTTTGTTGGTCTTTTGTTAACATTTTGAACTGCAAAGTCAGGTTATTTATGTGAGCCCTTCATTTTTGTCCTGATAAATGCCTGCAGAACTATGAACTTACCTCTTAACACTGCTTTTGCTGTGTCCCACAAGTTCTGATAGTCCATGTCTTCATTTTCATTTGTCTCCAGGAATCTTTGGATTTCCTTTTTTATTTCTTCTATGACCCACTGGTTGTCAGCAGTGATTGTTCAGTATCCAGGTGTTAGTTTTGACTCCCTTTATCTGTGTGTGGTTAACTTCAATTTTCAGTGCATCATGGTCTGAAAAGATAGTTGACACAATTTTTATCTTTTTTAAATTTTTTGAGGTATGCTTTGTGACTCAGCATGTGGTCTATCTTGGAACATGTTCCATTTGCATGGAGAAAATGTGTATTCAGCTTTTTGGGGATGAAAAGTCCTGTATATATACAACAGATCTCTTTCTTCCATTTCTTCCTTCAAGGCAGTAGTTCCTTGGTGAGTTTCAGTCTTTTTTGATCTATCAAGAGTTGATATAGCAGTCTAGAAGTCTCCAACTACTATTGTGTTACTGTCAATGTCTTCTTTGAAGTCTATTAACAGTGGTTTTAAGTATTTTGCTGGCCCCTCATTGGGTGCATATATGTTTAGGAGTGTAATTTATTCCTAATATATAAATCCCTTTATTATTAAGAAGTGGCCTTCACTGTCCCTTCTAATCTTTCAGCCTGAAGTCTATGCTCCCAGATACTAGTATGGCCACACCAGCCTTTTTTCAAAGAGTTGTCTGTATGGAGAATTGTCTCCTAGCCTTTGGCTTTGAGTCTGTATTTGCTCTGATTATTCAGATGTGTTTCTTGTAGGCAGTAGAATGTTGGATTCGGTTTTATAATCCATTTTGCCACTCTGTGTCTCTTAATTGGTGCATTTAGGCCATTAACTTTGAGAGAGATTATTATCATAGGATTTTTTTTTTTTGCTTTTTGGGTTACACCCAGCAATGTTCAGGGGTTACTCCTGGCTTTCCCTTGGGAATTACTTCTGGTGGTGCTTGAGGGACCATATGGGATGCCAGCGATTGGAACCCGGGTCTGAGTGTGCAAGGCAAACACCCTCCCCGCTGTGCTATTGCTCCAGCTCCTGTGATAGGATTTTGTGCCATCTTTTTGAATAAGTTTGTAGCACTTTTGGATTTGAGTCTAACAATTTTTTGAGCTGTTGCTTACCCATGAAGTTGTGTATCTTTCCTTCAAATCTGAATGTGACTCTAGCCAGGTAAAGAATTCTTGGTGAGGCCTTCATTTCATTGAGTCTTTTCACGGTATACCACCATTGTCTTCAGGTTCAGAGTGTTTCCTCTGAAAAATCTGCTGTAAACCTTAGAGATTTTCCTTTGTGTGTGATTTCCTTCTCTGATCTTGGTGATTTCAGTATTCTATCTCTATCTGTTTGTTGTCATTTTGATTAGGATATGTCTTGGAGTATTCTTATTTGGGTTTCTTTTAGATGGTACCCCTTTGGACCTCTTGAATCTGGGAGCAAGCACTCTTTAGTTCCAGGAACTTCTCAGCAATGATTGCTTTGATAGTTGCTTCTTCATCAGG
>JAJIBD010016800.1:0-13683 GCA_021461705.1 Cryptotis parvus | reverse complement strand
CCCTCTCACCTCCTATAATCCCACTGTGTCTTATAACCATTCTTATTATTTCTTCTTCAAATTTTATTATAACACTGTGATTTACCAAGTTGTTCATAGCACACTTGTTTTTAGGCATTAAACAGCACAACACCAGTCCCACCAGTGACCTTCCCTCTGTTAATGTTCCCACCTAGATTTGCACTCACCTCCCCACCCTTTCCCACATACCAGGCACAAATAAATTTACTTTATATTGTTTGTTATAACTGAAAAAAAACTTAGATCAATAGAAGTTGATTTGTGATAATTGTTATATCTCCCAATGGTGTTACTGAGGTTATTGTCTAAGGATTTACTGGGCTGGTTGGTACCAGTTGAGTCTTTTGTGTTACTGTGTTCCCTCTGAGCTTGGTGGGCTTCTATGTGACTTTCCTACCACATTTGCTGTGACTCTGATATACTGTAGTATTGTGAAATTTGGAAGTGTTGTGGGGTCTCATGTGTGGCCGTGTAATCCAGGAGTTATGGGGCTTGAATGATTTGGTGGCGTGGCAGCTTGATGAGGTTCAGTTGTGGAGTTGGGCCATTTCTATGCAAGAGGGTGGTGGGGGTGGTTGCAGGATGATGTGCCATAAGGCAGGAAGGATAGACCCACCTCCATTCCAAGGAGGCCGCAGAGTTGTCAGCCCAGACCAATCTCTATTATTCTGTGACTTCAGTCTCCTATAAATACTGTGTCTCCTAAAACCAGCCCTTCTCTACAACTGCCTTTCAGATCCTCATGGGTATGTTTCCCTTGGTCTCCTCCACTGTTCTCTGAGATTCTATACTGACTTGTAATCTGCTCCCCCTGAAACCTCTGTCACACTCAGTTCCTGTCAGACATTTCTGTAAGCATCCCCCACCCTCACCACAACTGACCCCTGACTCACACTGTTAAAAGTCTCCTAAGCAGGAATCTTGAAGCTTCTATTGTCTCTGGAAACTCTCATCCTCCCGAGACAGTGTAATGTGCACACGGACTCTCTTATGTCCTTTTATATCTCTCACTTGTCCCCAGGAGCTGTCATGGTCCTGAGAATCCCTCATTCTTCCCCCTCGCGCCTTCTACAACCTCTTGCCTGACTCCCATAAGACCTCTGAGCTCTACGAACTTTCATGCCTTTCCCGTTGATGCCCCTCTTCTGTGTCTCCTGAGAAAAAGACCGCTCTGTCACCCTCCAGCTCCTTCTTTCTCTCCAACCAGCCCGACCCTTGAACTCCACAGCCCACTGATATCAGCCTCCTGGCTCTCTTGAACCCCGGATCCTCCCCAGTACTACTTCTTTCAAAATACCGTTGTACATCTTCATGGAACCTTTCTTGTCTCTCATTTCATCACCCCAACCTTTGATCCAACCCTACAGCTCCAGAATTTCCCACCCCTGCCCCAACAAATACCTCTGACTCTGACATCTTGATCTAACACTGCCAGGGCTCCATGGTATAACACATACTAGGGCTACATGAGTGTAATGTCATAGAGACCAGCAGGCCCCGCCTCCAGTTGTCTTTCTATTTCTATTGGCTGACTGGAAGTTGTATGTGATGTGTGAGAAAGCTGGTACTCCCCCTGCTGCTGATTGGTCTGAGGATTTTCAGATCCTTTCTATTCTGTCATGTGATTGGCCACTTTCTTGGCTTTTTTTTGGTCTCAACCAGCGATGCTCCTGGGTTACTCCTGGCTCTGCACTGATTGGTCACTTTCTGGAGGGCCTGACAAGAGGCATCATTTGTGGTTTGAGTGATGTGGGCGAAGAATCTCAGGTTGCTTCATCACCTTGAGTAAAGACTTTAAATTCTTTGCATGTGATTAGCAGAAGAAACATACATTTGCATATACTGTCACCTGTGTTGCACCTTGGTCAGTTACAGTCTTTCTTTTTTTTTTTTTAAGTATTTTATTATACCACTGTGAGATATACAAGATACCCACACAGTAACCAAGCTCATTGAGGTTTGTAGGGAGTACAAGATGCCGCTCTGTCTCATGTTCATTGATTTACAGAAAGCCTTTGATTCTGTGGAGACTGAAGCAGTCATCGAAGCCCTAGCCAAACAGGGGTGTTCAAACCCAATACATCAAGATCCTTCGTGAGCTGTATTACGGATTCACCACCAGGATCTCACCATTCTACAAAGAAGTGATCATTGATGTCAAAAGAGGGGTTCGACAGGGTGATACCATTTCACCAAAACTCTTCAGTGCCACCCTCGAGAACATCATGCGACAATTAGAATGGGAAGGAATGGGAGTGAAGGTAGATGGTCGGCAACTACACCACCTCCTCTTCGCTGATGACATCATTCTAATAACACCAAATATTAGCCAAGCATGGGGGGGGCGAGCGATAGCCCAGCGGGTAGGGCGTTTGCCTTGCACGTGGCCGGCCTGTGCTGGCCCGGGTTCGATCCCCGGCATCCCATATGGTCCCCCGAGCACCGCCAGGAGTGATTCCTGAGTGCAGAGCCAGGAGAAGCCCCTGAGCATCGCCGGTGTGACCCAAAAAAAAAAAAAAAAAAAAAAAAACATTAGCCAAGCGGCACAAATGCTGGATAACTTTGACCGAGAATGTGGAAAGATAGGTCTACAGCTGAATCTGAAGAAAACTATGTTCATGAAAAATGAACTAGTTCCAGAGGCCCCATTCAATGGAACAAACATCTCTGAATGCAGCAGTTATGTGTACCTAGGTCGAGAAGTCAAAATGATGAACGATCTAAAACCTGAGCTGCGCAGGAGGAAGAGAGCGGCATAGAATGCCTTCAGAGGCATCGAAGAAATAGGTAAAAGGACAAAGAACCTCCGGCTCCGGGCACATCTCTTCGACTCCACCGTTCTCCCTGCATTAACATATGCCTCAGAGACCTGGGCCCTACGAAAGCAGGATGAGAATGCTATTTGGGTCTCCCAGAGAGGAATTGAAAGAGCTATGCTTGGAATATCACACCTCACTCAAGTGAGAGAAGGAATCCGGAGTTCTGACCTCCGTCTGCTATTCCAGAATCAGGGACGCTGTCTCGTTTGCCAAGGCATCGAAAATCAGATGGGCTGGACATGTAATGCGATTTGGAGACAACCACTGGACTAGAGCCGTTACCGACTGGATCCCACGGGATGTCAAAAGATCACGTGGCCGCCCACCTACAAGATGGTCAGACTTCTTTGTAAAGACCCTGAAGGAACGGTTTGAGGCTCTTCATATTCCTGAATCAACCAGATGCCATTGGGCTACATTGGCACGTGATAGGGTCCAATGGAAATGTTACTGGCGCCCGCTCGAGCAAATCGATGAATAATGGGATTCAAGTGATCAAGTGAAGTGATACAATTAAAAAGTTCATATTTGGGTTTTGGTCATACAGTGTTCCAGCACCCATCCCCTCCACCAGTGCCCATCTCCCACCACCAACTACCCGGTTCCCTCCCCTCCCCCAGCCCGCCTCCATGGCAGGTGTTTTATTTCTTTCCCTTTCTCTCTCTTTCTCTTTTCCTTCCCTTCCAGGCTATGGATTACAGAACATACATTAAAGGGTTGTCATGTGTATCTTTCTGCCTTTATTTAATGCTCAGTTCTAGGTTGGTATTAGTACCCTTGACAGTTGTTAGCACACTGTTCCATTTTCTTTTTTTTTCAAACTTTATTACACCACTTTAGACATACAATTGCAAGATGCTCATGTAGAGTTATGGTTCTACAGTGTTCCAACACCCATCCCTCCACCCAAACCCATCTCCCATCACCAATGTCCCCACCTCCCTCCCCCTCCACACCTCAACTACTTGGCGGGTTCTGTATGTCTTTTCTCTCCTTTTTATCTCTCCCTCCCGCCTAACTTTCCTACACATCGCAGAATGCAGTACATTAAAGGACATAACTGTTTCCACTAGTTTGATGGACCGCTGCGGCTGCTTGCAGCCACACAACTTAGGGGCCTCATGGTCAGTGTCTGGACAGCGAAGGTGGCGGCTAGTGTGGTGGGCAAGTCTCATCCGGCTGCTTCTGGGACCCTCCAGAGGTGATGGGCCCACTCCCAAAAACCCATCTGTCCTCCTGGGAGCCCCATGGTCAGCTGAGCTTGGGAAAGCTGAGTTCCAGCTTCCCCAGTCGCGTTTGAGTCTCTGCATGTTATGGCCAGTTGCCCCAGGGCAGCTCCTGGGCGGGGGCCACCAGGCTCGGACAAATGGATGGGGGGAAAGTGACAGTCTTTCAATTTAAAAAAGTTGGGTGGTAGAGCTGGAACGGTAATCCAGTACGTAGGGCACTTCCTATACACACAACTGACACGGAAATGATGTCAGCATCATATATGGTTCCCCAAGCACTGCCCGAAGTGATCCTGGAGTGCAGAGCCAGGAATAGATCCCCTGATCCTCAGACAAACTGAGCGCTGCCAGGGGGCTCAATAAATAACAAATAAAAATTTGGATATTTTTATTACAATTTGTTGGTCATGTCTATAATTTGGATACAAGTCCTCTAAATGTGCGCATAGGGACTGGAGCGATAGATAGTAAGTGGGGTTGCTGCCAACCCGATTCAACCCCCAGCACTGTATGGTCCCTGAGCCCACTAGGAGTGATCCCTGAGCTCAGAGTCAGGAATAAGCCCGAAACACGGCTGGGTGTAATGCCCAAACTAACATTTATTTTAATTAAATTTAAAAATCAATTAGATGTCTGTATGTATTATGGTTCCCCCCAACTGCCCTCCTTCCTATTGTTGTTGCAATGACCAGGGTCAGAAGCTGTTGTTTTGAGTCTAAAGACATGTTTTAGTATAGGTTCACACAGTGTTAAGTTGCAGTATTTGCCCGGGTCACACACTTTTGCGTTAGTTTACACTTGGTTACCTTTTTGTTTGTTGTGTTTCTGGGGACCTCAAAAAGAAGTGCTGCTGGGGCTGGGTCAATCGCATCATGGGGAAGGCATTTGCCTTGCACGCAGCCACCTGGGTTCCATGCAGGACATCCCATATGGTTCTTTGATTCCCACCAGGTTAATCTTTGAGCCCCACTGTGGTCCAAAAACACTCCCCCTTCAAAAAAAGTGCCATGAATTGCATTCTGCATATGGGGTGGTACAGGAATCAAATATGCAGCCTCAAGTCTGCAAGGCAGGCACCACCACTGCAGAAACACTAAGCCCTGGACAAGGTCTCTCTCTCTCTCTCTCTCTCTCTCTCTCTCTCTCTCATCCAATATGTGACTTTTAAAATTATCTCTGGGTCTTCGGTTTATCTTTTTTTAATTTTCTATCATTTGTAGAGCATCAGTTTTTTAAAACTATTTTTTGGGTCATATCTGGCAATGCTCAGGGACTATGCCTGGCTCTGTCCTCAGGAATTACTACTGGTGGTGCTAAGTGGAGAACAACAGGATGAACGACCTAGCACCTGAGCTGCGCAGGAGGAAGAGAGCGTCATGGAACGCCTCCAAGAGCATCAAAGAAATAGCTAAAAGGACAAAGAACCTCCGGCTCTGGGCACATCTCTTCGACTCCACCATTCTCCCTGCATTAAAATACACCTCAGAGACCTGGGCCCTACGAAAGCAGGATGAAAATGCTATTCCGTTCTTCCAAAGAGGAAACGAAAGATCTATGCTTGGAATATCACACCTCACTCAAGTGAGAGAAGGAATCCAGAGTTCTGACCTCCGTTGACAATCTAGAGTCAGGGACACTGTCTCATTTGCCAAGGCGTTGAAATTCAAATGGGCTGGACATGTAATGCGACTTTGAGATGACCGCGCTGGACTAGGGGCGGTTACTGACTGAATTCCACAGGACGTCAAAAGATCACGTGGCTGCCCACCTACAAGAATGTCAGACTTCTTCATCAAGACCCTGAACGAACGGTTTGAGGCTCTTCGTATTCCTGGAGCAAGCAGATATCATTGGGCTACACTGGCACGAGACAGGGTCAAATGGAAATGTTACTGGCACCTCGCTTGAGCAAATCGATGAATAACGGGATGTCAAGTAATCAAGTGACGATAAAGGTTTTATTCAAGACTTACTTCAAGCTTCATTTATCTATCTATCTATCTATCTATCTATCTATCTATCTATCTATCTATCTATCTATCTATCTATCTATCTATCTATCTATCTATCTATCTATCTATCTATCTATCTATCTATCTATCTATCTATCTATCTATCTATCTATCTATCTATCTATCTATCTATCTATCTATCTATCTATCTATCTATCTATCTATCTATCTATCCATCCATTCATTCATTTATTTATTGGGTCACACCCGGCAATGCTCAGGGGTTTCTCCTGGCTCTGCACTCAGGAATTACTCCTGACAGTGCTCGGGGACCATATAGGATGCCGGGGATCGAACCCGGGCTGGCACGGGTTGGCGCGTGCAAGGCAAATGCCCAACCTGCTGGGCTATCACGCCTAGCCCCCAAGCTTTATTTTTGGATATGACTGTTCACTTATTCTGATAATATTAAAAATATTCTTTTTGGAGCTGGAGTGATAGTAACAGTGGGTAGGGTGTTGCCTTGCACGTAGCCAATTGTGTTTCATCCCTGGCATTCAATATATTCCTCCTGAGCACCACCAGGAGTAATTCCTGAGTACAGAGCCAGGAGCACCAACCCTCAGCATTCCTGGGTGTGATCCAAAACCTAACCTAATATGTGTGTGTGTATATATATATATATATATATATATATATATACATACATACATATATACACACACATATAAAACCTAAATATATACATATATGTATATGTACACACATATATTCTTTGTTGGGCCAGATCTATAGTTTGGCAAGTAGGGCTTTTCCTTGGTCAACATGGCTTGATTCCTGACATCCATATGATCCCCTAAGCATCACTAGTAGTAGTTCCTGAGTGTAGAGCCAGGAGTAAGCCCCCAAGTACCTCCAGGAGTGGCCCCAAATCAAAAATAAAACAAAAATATTCTTTTCTGTAAGTTTCTCCCATCCAAGTACTAACCAGGCCCGACCCTGCTTAGCTTCCGAGATCAGAAGGTTTCTAAATTGTAAATTTATGCTCCATATTTGTGTGATTTTCTTTTTGCTAACCCATTTCAATTTATTTGCCAATACCACACTCTCTTATTGATGTGTAACTTTGCGATTTGGATTTTTGTGGGGGATGATTTGTACCATACTCAGTGATGCTCAGGGGCCAAGCCTCAGTGCTCTGGGGACCCCATGGATTTAAACCAGAACCACAGTCGCATGCTAGACAAGCACTTTAGCATTTATGCTATTTCTCTGGTTTTACAGTGGATCTTAAAACTAGGTAGTGTTTGGACTGGAGTAATATAGTTCAGTAGGTTGCCTTGTATACAGCTGACCTGGGTTAAATCCCAGCACCCCACATAGACCCCAGGAATGATCCCTGAGCACAGAGCCAGGAATTATCTCTGAGCACATGTGTGAGCCCAAAAAAACAAAATTAATTAAAAAAACTGGATAATGAGTTGGGTGGATAAAAGAGTTATTGGCATTGGAGTGATAGTACAGCAGAGTAATAATAAGGCATTTGCCTTGTACTCGCCCATTGTGGGTTGGAATCCCAGAATTTATTATGGTCCCTCTGCCCTGCCAGTAGTGACCCCCTAAGTACAGAGCCAACAGTAAGCCCTGAGCATTCTGGGTGTTCTATGACCATATATAAATATGTAAATAGGGGCGGAGAGATTGTACAGTGTGTAGGGCACTTGCTTTGCATGCAGCGAACCCAAGGTCAAATCCCTGACATCACATATGATCTTCTGAGCCCACCAGGAGTGTTTCCTGTGCACCGAGCCAGAAGTGAGTCCTAAGCACTTTCAGGTGTGGCCCCCAAAGAACCCCCGATCCCTGCAAAACAAACAAACAAACAAAATTTAAAGAGAATATGGTACAAAAAAGAGGGGTGGGTTTTTTTTTTTTTTTTTTTTTTTGTGTCACACCCGGCAATGCTCAGGGCTTACTCCTGGCTCTGCACTCAGGAATTACTCCTGGTGGTGCTTGGGGGACCATATGGGATGCCGGGGATTGAACCTGGGCCTGCATGGGCTGGCCGCATGCAAGGAAAACGCCCCTACCCGCTGGGCTATCGCTCTGGCCCTGTTTTTTTTTTTTTAAATGGTCACACCTGACAGTGTTCATGATGAATTATTCCAGCTTGGAGCTCAGGAGTCCCTCCTGGCATGCTGTACTAGGCCAGGCCACCTCCTGCAAGTGAAACATGCACTCTAGCCCTTAGAGATAGCTCCCAAGGCAGTTAGAAATCCCTCAGAGGGCTGTAATATAATACACATAGATGAGAAATATGATGTTTTCAGATTTAAAACTTATGCAATGTTAAAAACTGATGTTTTATCAATTTTTGAAAATTAAGTAGTATGGAACTCAATAATTTTTTCATATTTTGACTGTTCTGGATCGGCCAGGTATGCCAATCCAGAGACTCACACACATGGGGCAGAGCTGCTGTCTGCTCTCCCTGTGCCCTGCTGATCACAAGGTGCCCAGGAAGGATGGCGGGTTCTAGCCCTGACCCGCCACCTCAGCAGAGTCTTGCAAGAAGCCAGAGGAACCCCCACTCCATGAGGGCTGCCATTTTCCACATCCGGACTCCCCATCGTCAGAGCTCCACCCAGCAGAAGAGCTGATCAAAGCCCAGCAAGCCGGCAGTGTGGTTCATCCATAAATGCTCGAAATTTGACTACTAGAGTATGCCACCTGCACGGCAGAGCCTGGCAAGCTACCCGTGTCGTATTTGATATGTCAAATACCAGTAACAATTATAGGCCTCATTCCCATGACTGATGGAATGGTTTTGAGGCTCCTGGAGCGGGCAGATGCCCTTGGGCTATCTAGCATGTGACAGGACGTATTGAGATGTTACTGGTCCTGCTTGAGCAAATCGATGATCAATGGGAAGTCAGGTGATCAAGTGATTTTGACTGTTCATATTTATATTTATAAATCTTATTAGTCAAAAAGAAATTGCACTTGGATTTCACCTAAATCTGCAAGAGACGTTGAGCCTCCCCATGTTTAGTCATCCAATTTGCCCATCATGGAATGGCTCTCTGATTATTTAGGTCTCAGGGATTAGGAGATAGTACAGCAGATAAGGCTCTTGCCTCAGCATGTAGCCCACCCAGGTTTGATCCTCCACCACCACCAGAAGTGGTCCCTGAGCACAGAGTCAGGAGTGAACCCTGGCCACTGCCTTGTGTGCGCTCCACCCCAAATGCACTCATTTCAAGGTTTTCCTTGACCCTGAGGCAAGACTATTTACCCAATGCCCACTTACTCATGGAATTGTTATATTTGCTTGGCAGTACCAGCTAGTTTCCAAGACCTCGTTTGAGCTCCAGATTTCCCCTGTGATATAATCAGCAGACTGGAATCTAGTCAGTTCTCTGACCTCCCATAGTGCATGGTTTTCTTTCTTTTTTTTTTTTTTTGGGTCACACCCAGCGATGCTCAGGGGTTACTCCTGGCTCTGCACTCAGGAATTACTCCTGGCGTTGCTCAGGGGACCATATGGGACCATATGGGATGCAGGGATCGAACCCAGGCCAGCATGGGACGGCCGCTGCAAGGCAAACGCCCTACCCGCTGGACTATCGCTCCGGCCCCGTGCATGGTTTTCTGAGGAAGCTAAAAATACATAAATACTTTGGCTTCTTACAAGCCCCCTCTCTGGGTTTCCCCAGTAACACTGCATCCCTCTGGACAAACATGTCTGATGATGTGTCTGTCTCCCCACCTGGCTCTGTATGTTCAGAGGCATGAATACTCTGACTCAGAGTTAGGCAGCAGAGTCAAGGCCCTATTTCTATCAGTCCATGGAAGGAGAGTATAAATATGAACAGGACAGGAGAGTGGCTGGGGAGCAGAGCCTTGTACCCTATCTCATGGGTGCTATCCCCTGGCTAGATCCCAGGGTCCATCTTGGCTCTGGGACATTGAACTGTCCAAGCTTTTACCTCTGCTTGTCGTCAACCACTGCAATATTCTGCCTCCCATAACAACACTGTGAACTCTACACAATGAGGGGAAGGAATCCCATAAGGTCCCAATGGAAACTTCAAGCCAAGGAAGATCACACAGTTGCTTGTATTTGTTGTTTTTCTCATGAGCTAAAGACAGATCATCGGGCCAGAATTAAAAGGACTACCCCAAACAGAAAGTTAAACACACTGATCGATCCTATAACAACAGCTATTATCCCGCATATGAGAGCTTTGGCGGAGTAGTCCTCTGCCATTTCATAGTCACGCCTTTTGTTGAATTTACGTGTCTGAAATTTGGGAAAGAAATAAAACAGAAATAGATGGAATGATAAGCATTATTGGGTGGGGTTGAGTTTGGGGATCTTAAGGACCCAGGGGGATCACATTCTAGATCAAAAGGAGGGCGAGGAAGAGACTGACAAGAAGTTTCCCACCTCGATAGAGAAGTACAGAGCTGCAAAGCCCAGAGGACAGCATAGGATGTAGGCCACAATGGACAGCATGAGGTAGTCGTTAGCGGCCTGTGAAGCTGCTGTGTCAGCTTCCTGTGGGGAGGGAGTGTGTTATCACTCAAGACGGCTTCTGACCTCTACCATTCCTCTGACTTCCCCCTTTTTTTCTTACCTTCCTGACTTACAAAATCTTAACTGAACCCCCTTTAAAGTGTTTTTCAGCGCCCACTATATGCTCTTTAAAATCTCCCGGCAGCTTTAATTTCTCCCCTGTCCCTAGATTGCCCAACCTTACCGTTTCTTTTAAAGTCCTATAACCTCTTGTCTCTGCTATGTGTCGCCTATAATACCCTAGTCTTCTATAATGCCCCAACCTCAAAATACTTCTGGGTCCCATACCCCCTTGTGTCCTAATACCCAACACATTTTACAAGCCAAGCCATCTCCTGTAACCCCATCTCTCCTGAGACTCTCTATGTACATGGTAACCCTGCTCTCTTAGTATCTTGTTCTTATAACCCCCATAGCTTGTAACTTCTCCATCACCCTACCACCATTTTACATAACTTATTTTTCCCATAATCCCACTGTATTTCTATAATCTTACCTCCTACAACCCCATCTCTATTAACTATGCTCATCTCCTGTAACCCCTATATTCTATAGACCCCATTTTCTTTTTTTTAGTTTCCTGACAGCAAGTTTATTTATATTGCAAATTTTTTTATTATACCACCGTGAGATACACAATTACAAAGATGTTCATAATTGGTCTCAGTCAAACAGTGTTCCAGCACCCATCCCTCCACCAGTGCCCCATTCCCACCACCAATGTCCCCATATTCTCTCTCACCCACGCCCAACCTGACTCTATAGCAAGCGCTTTTTCTTTTCCTCTCTCTCTGTCTCTGTCTCTGTCTATCTCTCTGTTCTCTTACACATTGTGTATTTTTCTTTTCTTTGTTTTTTAGGCCATACCCAGCTGTGCTCAGGGCTTACTCCTGGCTCTGCACTCAGGCATCACTCCTAGCAGGCTCAGTGAATTTTATGGGGTGCCGAGGTGCAGCCTGGGTTGGCTGTGTGCCTCACCTGCCATACTATCACTCCGGCCCCTATGGCACTCATTTTCCATATTCCCTCTATCACATCTCCTGTAAATCTCTCTGGCCCAAACAATCCCATGGGTGTCCTACACCTCCATCTCCCTTGGTCATACCATCTATAAAGCCTCCTGCACCTTGTAACACTTCCCCTCACCATTGATCTCACCTGTCTCCCATATTTTCACCTGTGCTTTATAACACTGCCTTCTATAATCCCCATCATTCACGATCTCCTGTAAAGCCATTTCCTGGAACCCCTCTATTCTATAACCTCCATCTTCTATAACCTATTTCCTACAAACCCTTTTCCCTGTGACCCCTTATCTCATGTAAACCTCCAGTTTCCTATGACCCCCATCTCCTATAACCCCCTCCTCCTATAGCCACCCCACTCCTGTAACAGCCTTTCAGATCCCACAGCGTGTCTCACTTGGTCTCTTCGCTGTTTTCCCCAGGCCCTTTGCTGCCTTTAATCTGTTCCTCCTGAAACCGCAGATTAATCACTCACATTTGGTTCCTCGAAGACCCTCCAGTGTTCCCCAGGTAGTCTCCCCAAGTCCCTTAAAGAAATCTAAGCAATATCGTGAGGTCTATTCTGTCTCCCTGCCAAACTCTCACCCCTCACTGGTCAACTTCCAAAGTCCATATGAGCCCTCTGTGTCTCTTTACTATCTCTCACTTTCCACATGAATCTCTTGTGGTTCTGTGAGATCCTCATTATTCACCCATGGACTCCCCTCCCACCTTCCACCTCTCCCCTGGCTCCTGTAAGATCGCTGAACCCTGTGAACTCCCACCCTCTTCTGCGCCCCCTTATAAAAGCTTGCTCTGTCTCCCTCCAGTACCATCTCTATACCTCTTTAACCATCCTCCTGACCTTTGGACTTCTGCACTCACTTATAACAGCTTCCTGGTGCTCCTGAACCTCTGCTCCCCCTAGAACTTCTTCATAACACCTTTCTATATGAAACTCTCCTTGTCTCTCATTCTATCTCTACACAACGCTTTCTCCTACCCTTTGTTCCCCAGAAATTCCCACTCTGCCCCTCAAATACCTCCACTTGTGGCATCTTGATCTGGAATCATCAGGGCTTCATGTGTGTGTAGCTCACTGCAAACTGCCTGGAAATACCATGGAGACCAGCAAGCCCCTCCTCCTATTCTGTCTTTCTTCTTCTATTGGCTGATTGGACGTTGTATGTACTGGGTAAGAGAGTTGGTGCTTTCCTGATGCTGATTGGTCTGAGGAGTTCAGGTCCTTCTTATCCTGTCATGTGATTGGTCAATTCCAGGAAAGCATGGCCAGTAAGTGTTATTTGTGGCTAGAGTTAGATGGGCCTAAATTCTTGACTTGCTGAGCAGGAGCAATAGTACAGTGAGTAGGGCCCTTGTCTTGTGTCTGGCTTGCCTGAGTTTGCTGTCCGGCACCCTATTTGGTTTCTAGCCTGCCAGGAGTGGTCCCTGAGTGCAGAGCCAGGAGTTACCCCGAGCATCAGCAGGTGTGACACTAAAAGCAAAAAAAAAAACAAATAAAAAACGGTATTATAAGCTTCAGAATCTTAGTGAGTTAAAATATCTATATGTAGACTAACATTTTCCTTTTTCTTCCCATTGCTACTGTTACTGCTGCAATGATCAGGGTGTCAAACTTGTTTGTTGGGCTTGTACACTTTTTTTCCCTCTTTGGGTAACCCGGCAATGCTCAGGGGTTACTCCTGGCTCTGCACTCAGGAATTACTGAGTGGGATGCCAGGGATCGAACCTGGGTTGGCCGTGCAAGGCAAACGCCCTTCCCGCTGGACTACGGCTCCGGCCCCAGGCTTGTACACTTTTTTGCGTCTGTGCGCATCCATGTTTAAGCTATAGTGATTGCCCAGGCCCCGTATCTTGGTTGTTGTGCCAGCACACTTGACTGCACACTTTTGTTGTTGCAGTGGGGTTCCCAAAACAGTTCTTCCCAGTAGTATGAATTGGGTGTGATGCTGGGATTCAGCATGTGACTTCATGTCTGCAGATAGTGACTGAGCCTCGGCATGGTCATATTTTAAAGATCATAGATATGATTTGCAAATGTTTTCTCCAGACTGGCAG